>BOPP01000042.1:8810816-8832675 GCA_017312745.1 Gryllus bimaculatus
GTAGACAAGAATTTTCCTACGATGAGATAAAGGACAGATCGGAAAAAACAAGTGAACACTCACGTTACTTTCAGAGACAGATATCCCTCCGCCGCAGACAGCTGTTTTAGTTTACGCCCCTTCGTTAGGTTTGTTTAACGGTTCACGCGAGAACATCCACCTGCACGAGATGTCCGAGTCGCTTAGTTATATGCACACGCGGCAGTCCGGACAATAATAGAAATTTATTTACATAAATGGGAAAACTGTCAATTAACGTTAATATCACATTCATAAAAGAAAACTAGACCAACAGAAATGTAAATAGAAAGAAATTTGATTTTTCAAGGGGATGTTCAAATACCTTTTCTGGACGTTTCAAGCAAATTAAGCTTCAAACACTTTGTAGGTGTAATGAGAGGTGGCTTAATTTATATTAAAATACATTCCGACATATCAAAAATTGGTACATATGATCTCATAACTCAAATGTGTTTAATAGATAGTGAAAATATAAAAAAATGATATATCGAACTTTCAATGCAGTCTTCAGATCTAACAACTAAAGCTTTACTTAAAAATATTTACTTGAGAGCTAGTTTCCTATACAAGCATTAACATTTTTCAAATAAAATAATTTTAAATACTAAATCTCGATAGATAAAATCTGATGATTCTTAAAAGAATAAATGGGAGAAGGTTAATGTAAAAATTCCTGTAAAGTACAATAAATATATGTAATTTTACTAGATATTGTAGCACATTCTGACCAAGCGTTCGGATATGTTATTCCCATTACACTAGACACAATAATATAATAATAACAATAAAAATTAATATTTTATTATTTATCAATATTAATGAATTCAGAAGTAATGCACCTGATGAGCAATTTACTTTGCTGGATGACATTTTCAAGCAAGCTTGCAATTTGAAACCAAAATCTGATAACATATAGGTAGGAAAAACAACAATTTATTAACAGTATTTACAAAAATAGAATCCTACTCATACTTATAAGAAATTATATAAAACACATGTTTAATCGCAAAGAAAAGAAAATTATCAAAAAAACAGGTATTACAAATTTAAATACATATATTAATACACAATACAATACACAAACCTACAATTAATACAGTACACAAAAGTACAATGTAAACAATATACAAATTCAATTACAGAAAAAAATACAATGATAATCAATATACAAAATTCATACACAAAACATTTACAATACACAAATTTAAAAGAAAGAAATTAACAAAGAGGATAAAAATATTTGATTTTAATTAATTGTAGGTAATGATATAACATTTGTGGTTCCTTGATGTCAGTGGAAGTTTCTTGGAACAAAAAGAGAATTTTCATTATGTTCCGTTTTAGTTAACTCTTTAATTAGATATTCTACTTGTTTAACTTGACATATTTGCCTCTCTCTCAAGCACCATGGCTGTCATTATTGGCGTTCAAGAATATACGTCCCTAGGAAAATCAAGCATATTTTAATCCAGTTCAAGCGTACAGTCATGGAAAGATGATCCAGAGCCAACTGCTTCATCCTCAGACAACCAAATGTGGTATCTATGAGATACAGATGAAAAGTAATAAAAGACAAAATTATACAAATTTCAATTAATATAAAATATAATGAAAATATTAAACAATAGGGATTCTTCTTTGTTTAATTTACCATAAATACAGTGCAGAATCATATATTTTTCCTGTAAAAGTACAAAGGAAAATAGCATGTGAATATGAAAGACAATCAAATGTATCTTATTACTATACAACATTCAGACTAATTTCAAACATATACTTACAGTCTCTTCATATTAACAACCCCTCTCCTGATGATGTCCTGGTAATGGGAAGCAAAGAGGTTCACTAAGTCAGCTCTCATTATCTTCATTCTTCATTCATCACTTGAATTTTCTCCTTAAATTGATGATAATGGGTCCACATTTTGCTGTCCCATATTACTTCTCGATTCCAGTCTTCACAATGTTTCTTGTATGATTTCACATAGTTTTCCATCTGAACAGGATATACTTCTCTCATTTAACAAACAATAACACATATTCAATGAATTATCTAAGAAATAGTAAACAAACTGTAAAATATAATATGATACATTCCACTTAACTTCTCCACTAGTAACTATGATGAAGGGATTCCTGCCAAACTGTGTACATGAGCGATCAAATTGGAGTTCAACATGAGTATTTGTAATACCTCTTGCAATCATTCCACACCATTTCTGATTGGTTGTAGTGGCAGTGTAGAAAGTGTAGTGTCGCACACAGTAGATCAGAGCATTAATAATAATTGTCACACAGGTAACCTAACAAATATATCATACTGCATTGAAAAATATTCTACTTCACAAAAAACTGTAATTCCTGAATATTCTCAACCGTGTTCATGCTTCTTATTTAGAAGGCTTTTAAACCTCAATATGAAATACATGACTCCTAAGACACATATCAATTAGTGAGAACATTCATAAATACAAAATAGGAACAATCAAGTAACATATTTATAATTAAATTTGCTTGACCCTAAACTGTGGTTAGTTAATATTATTTATAAGTGGGGCAAAGCATATAAGAGAAAATACATAACAACTGTCTCTGGCTTTTGTTGAATGAAGCATAAAGAAAACAGTTCCTGCGTGAAGTGCATCAGCCCTAAAGGAAATTACTTGTGTTATTCCAGGAAAGTTTATTTCAAGTTGCAGTTTTGTCACACTTTCTTGTCAGGTAAATCTCTCCAACTGTAAGCATAGGAAAATCAAATTAATTCCTTAATTAATCCTTTCTTGGAAAAGAAGTCAACATCATCTTTAGTTGTTTTTTGCATTTGTATTTTACAGAAATGAGAATATTAGCTATAATAAATATTAGTATTTACAGAGATAACAGCGCAATTGATATATCATAGTATACTTACATGAGCACTGTCATAAGAAGCCATTATCTGCACCAATAAACAGACGGTTCAATCAAAGTTTATTTGGAAGATAGGGATATTCTACCAATCATTCCTCAAACATACTCCCCATATCATTGTTCCAATGTACTCTTACTACTATTTATGCAGATGGGAAACATAGTTCTGACAAATTCATCCACAAACCCCTTCATTACTCCTGCATAGTAAAACTATATAAACGCTGTCCTTACTCAGTTACTATACCATCACATCAGACTGAAACTTACTCTGAGTCATTGCAAGTCTTAGTAGCCATAACCTAACAAAAAAACGTTAGATTCAATAATTCAAAATAATCAATTATGTGAATGACTTAATAAAGTTACAACACATTATAGTCTGCATTACCTTCCGAAAAAAAAACCAAGTCGGCATTTAAGAAAACAAAAAAATTAACTATCTACCATCTTTCAAGTTTTATACTGCCCGTTAAATACTCTACTTCTAATGAGCACTAATAAACCGCTCTTTCTATACAAGGCCCAATTCCGATTGTCCCGTCTAATCTCCCATGAAAATCCCATCTCCAATAATAATTTTCCTCAAAGTTGTTATTTGCTACACAGAAAATCCCACATCCTACATTTTTCTCACTTCCCACGGAATAAAGAACTCTAATTGATCACAATGTTGACCTGCAAAGAATGATCATCAATTTACAAACAGGAACTCAACTGAATAATACTGGTCAAGTAATTAAATAAAATTACACAAACTAACCCATTTCACACATCCCGATAAATAATTTTATCTTGCATGGATACCCTTTGCCGAAATCGTCACTTGTCTAATACACACGCTCTTCGATTCCTTAATCTTCCTAGGAGTCTCAAAATTCATATTATGTTCTGTTTACATAATACCTAAATACACATAAATTCCTAGTTACACTTTATCAATGCACAATAAGTCATTAATGTTAAATTATAATATATAAAAGCTTTACCTTTAAAACTGTATTATCTGCTCAGATTTCAAGCAGTCTGCATGTGAGCAACGAACAAAGATCCTGCCCTTCAATCTTCCTTCACGCATGCATTTCTTCATTTATCCTAGCAAACGGAAATATCAATGTCTTCTTGTCGCCTGAGCGTGAACACGGAGCAATGCCACTATTCGCGCCCACTTCCGGGTCTCATGCCATAACAATCGTGACCTACAACTGCCACAAAAAAGCACGAAACATATCTCAGAACAAGCTGAAACACAGGTCGCCCAGAATCGCCACAGCAACACAGAGGCCGGGGAACATGCTGCACCGTGGCGACCTACCGTATCCACATTCAAGACAACTATATTTGAAACCAAACAATAATACTTATCACCATAAAACAAAATATCAATATATTTTTTATAAAAAAAACGAAATTATTTAAACATTAGTGACAAAACTCTGCACTTCCTAATTTTCAATTATTCTTCGTGGCGCACTATATATTTCGCTCGGACGAGGGGACATCACAGCACGGAAGCGTCAGTGGCTTCTACACGTTCAGCCAACGGCCAAACGAAACAGAATGAAGCGAAGGAGAGATCTATTTAAGTATCAAGACACAGATCATCAGTATGTAGTTAGCCAGCACTAGCTGTCAAATTCATCCCATCCTTAGGAAATCACTTCTCTAAGTACATAACATCTGTATAAAATACGTATTAGATTGATTAAAACGTACTATCTCTAATCATGTGTATAGCAAGATTAGAAAATGGAATTTAACTGGTCTTACGATAAAGTCGAAGATATTGCTGTGTTAATGAAATAATCCAGGTTCTATATTGTATAATTGTTCATATTTTTATTGCAACCGTAAATCTTAATAATAATACAATTTAAAAACGTACATTATCGAGCGAACTTTTCCCCACTTCCGTCATCTTCATGAAACACTACGCCCGTGCGCCGCCATCGGGCACTGCCTCTAATGCTCGGCCGCTCCGTTCGGAAGCAGAGGAGCACGTTATATTGTGGCGTCACAGAGTATCGACCAGAGAGTCGGCAAGCCACTGCTCTATTTCTTCTGCTTAACTTGGAAGTTCGCTTTTCAAACATATCTTATAAATTATCTGATACAGTATTTTTGGTAAACCTAAAATTTCCTTTTAGTGAATTCTTTTACGTCATAATGTGACAAAAATACATATTGGCAAATATTTTCATTCTTAGAGGAGTATACAACTATCAATTCCAAATATATTAATTTCAGAGCGCAGCCAGGAAGTCAGATGCTGGAAAAACATGTTCTTCTGGCATTGGCCAGGGGACTCACAAAAAAGTTAGCATTTTCAGTGGCGCTCTCGGTGGCCTATGCTTTATTATATGTGTCCTATGACAGTTCATACGCTGTTAACGGTGTCTTCACAATCGAGAGGCTTAAACCGTCACTACAGTGGAACGTTACTGCCGATTGGACGTTAACTCTCCCATATTGGAAACACAACCGATAGCAGGCTGCATTTAAGTCAACACATACCCTATTTAAATATAATATAAGCACTGCTCCAGATATTTAAAGAATTTAATGATATACTTTGAAAATGTCATCTACCACCATGGTTAAATCTCTCTCTTTGGGAAAGTAGGGATATTTGGGGAAAGGGCAGCGGACAGCTGCTCCTTTTAGTCGCCTTTTACGACAGGCGGAGGTCCCGTGGCACCATTCTACAAAAAAACTCTGCAACCACACAGGTTGCTGTGTGTGTGTGTGTGTGTGTGTTTTTCTCTGTCTCTGTCTCTGTTTATCTGTCTGTGGTCAACAGTAGCGCCTAAACAGTTCAGTGAATGTTCTCCAAAATTAAAAGTCTCTGATCTGTCTGCAATGTTTGTTTTGGGGATGCTAGAAAAAGGTATGCTTAAAAGAATGGCTTCAACAAAAGTGGAACTCCCATGATTTCTGAAAGTTGTATCTCCTAATTCCTTTAAATTTTCATCCCAGAGAGAACACTAAAAAAATGGTGCAGGTCTCATTTTTGTTGAACTCTATGAAGTTTTGAATTAATAATAATACGAAAGTATTATTAAATTATTTCTGAAGACCTGGATGGCTGATGTGGCTAAGTGTGTGCATCGATTCTGCACTTCGATGGGTTCGACGGATCATGGATTTGAGTCCTGTCTTGAGCATGATTGATTGCCTCTTGTCTCCTACATATTTGTTGTCATGGAGGGCCTCACATTCTGCTGCCTCCAGAATGGAGGATCCCGCAAGTGTGTTTGTGTCAAATGTATGGTCAAATGTGCATCCCTTAGGGATGTAAAAGAGTAACCGGTTTTCAGCAGAAAAAAAACTAGAAAAGATTAAATTATTACTAACATATTAATACACGAGTATTATTATGTTAGGGATAATTGGTTTTTACATTAGTAATAATTAGTTAATCATTAGTAATTATATGAGAAAGTAAGTGCTGTGTTGAATCACTATTTTCTTTCACTTTGTTTATTGTCATTTAATTGCAATTTTTTACCTTATAGATGGCTAATATTGACGAAGATATCACTCTAAGTAATTACCAACTAATGACATCTGTCTCAGTGCCTGTGTATGACAGAAGAGAAAATGCTGTAAGTGGTAATATAAGGCAGTTTTTAATAAAAGTAGTAGGATGTTTTCTAAATTGAATTATAAGATATGTAGGTGTTTCTAAAATATCAGTTCAGGGTTGCCAAGGTTTTCATTAATAAAAGAACACATGAAGCTGGCTATTCTACCATGGATTACAAGTTTTGCTATGCTAATACTTATTGTGAGTTTAATATAATTTTAAGCATTATTTTTGTTGTCATATTTATTTTCTCTGCAGAACCTCACCGAATGGACCCTCATAAATGAGGCGATATGGGTAGAAAAAATCAGAGAGGTAGAAAAATAAAAAATAATCAATTATTCTTTGTAGCAAGTCTTAAATGGTTATTTTGTGCGTACTGTAGAAAGATGAGATATTCTTATGGATTAGACTTTAGAAATGAACTTGTTAGTGACCTGTTTAATTTAGCAGCAATGAGAAGTGAATGAAATAGATGCCAAAATATTGTATCTTTTCTTACTGTAATGATATTTTTGTAGTGTACTTCACCAAACAAGTAATATTACATTTAGAATAGAAATTAAGGCAATTGGTTGAATTGTGGCAAGAAAGGCAGGAATCGACAAAAAAAACCTTTGATGTGAAATGAAAGAGTCATACTGAATTGTGGATAAATATTTTAATATTCTTCAAATAAGCTGGAAGGTGGTGTGTTGTAAATATCTCCTCTACTATCGCACAGATAACTTGAGGACTGTGAGGAATTTAAAAAGCTAGCCTCTCGTAATATAAATGAGAAATTAATGAGATCAGTTTCAGAAACCAATTGCATTAGTTAAAACATGTTGATAATTTCTTGGTACAAATGTATATTTAGTTTTTATTTGGAATTAATCTTGTTTGTATGTGATATGTAAGTACTAAGCTAAAATGATTAGACATGATTAGTTGTGTTGCTTAGAACTTAATTCTGCATGGGTATAATAGGTTCCATGCTGGAATGTTCTGAAAGAACTGCACCTCAATATCTTTGGGTGTTTCTGTGTTTATTTTGTGCCACTGACAATCTATGATCCCTCTTACCTTATTAGGCTTCTTAAAGTGATCTCAGCCAAATGTAGATTGCTAGTTGTAATTTATTTGACTTGGTCTAGAAAGATCACTACCTTATAATTGTGATGACTCAATTTCTTCAAAAACCTTAACAAGGTAATATTTTTATAGAGAGAGTGTTAAGAAACAGGTAGACTACAAAGCATGAATTCTAACATCTATCTGTCGGTAGCAAATTTGTAGCTTTCATTTAATAGGCTAATCCCTGCTCTTTATCTCATATGCTGTTCTTAGTAGTATTGTGTATGTAGATGAAATTCTAGTGCAAAGATCTTCAATTTTAATTATATTTTAAATCTTACTCCGCATTAATAAACTTTAACAAATCATGTTCCTAATTATTATTATTTTTCCAAATAATCATACAGTAATTTCATCTCATTTACTCTGTTTAATGATTTTAGAGAATCATACTTTCTAGTAAAATTTAAGTATTCATGACATAGACAAATAATCAAGTATTGACCACAATTGCCTGTGAACTTTAACTTTCTGTAGAATAGGACTAAATTTACTAGAAATGTAGATTTAGTATAAAAAATTTCTCTGGACTTTTACAGACAAGAATAGCAAATATTCTTGGTGTAGCTGGTACTGATGTTCCAGTAAAGGATATTCAAGAATTAATGATGCCACATAAGGTGCGTTAATATTGCTTATGATCAATAACAAATGATATGTTAAAGTCTGAATATAACTTGTATTTTTATTCTTTTTACATAGCTTGGAGTGAATTCATATGCCTTCTTGGTGACAAATAACGGCCATATTGTTATTCATCCTGACTTTCGGCCTGTAGTAAGTCATATTCACAATATTTTTTATGGTATTACTGATAGATCCAATGAACATCTATTAATGTATTTTGTAGATAAAGACCTTAGGGAAGTTTTATTTTCTGTCATTTGTTCAAAATTGTGGGCATCTTCAGAGCTTATTTATTACTTCATGATCATTCAAATAGTAAAATAGATCAACTAAATAAAATAAGCTCTGAAGAGGCCCACAATGTTGGACGATACATTAGAAAATAAAGCTGAAAACTTATTTGATCAAGAAGACCTACATCTACCAAATATATTTGATCAAGAAGACCTACATCTACCAAATATATTAACAGTACTTCATAATTGAAAATTTTCAAAACAAAATTTTTAAAATAGAAAGGTGGAATAAAAATATACTTGCATTTTATTTTGAGATGAGTAAATACACGAATGTTGCATGTTTTAAGTTAGTATTGGTTTTGTTATGATGGGCTATTGACATAAGTTTCAATGTTTGAATCTCTGATTGCTGTTGTTTTATAACTTCTGTTACTTGTTTTTCTGTCTCCAATTTTGAGACATCATTATTTCTTTCATGAAATCACTTTCCTCTTGTATAATTTGTATTTTAATAAAAGCCCTGAAAACAAAATAACTTCATAATATTTTTCATTATTTTTCCTATTAAATTTCAGTTTCAAGGCATACTAAAACCAAGTTACAACAGTGTTGATATGTCAGAAATAGAATTGCTTGATGATGATTTGGAAGCAAGAGAAGAAAGTGAAGAGATGGACAGTGTAAGTTATTAATTTATCCCAATTAAAGTTTTCAGTTGTTTATAGGTTACCTTTATTTGAATGAATTCATTGAATCATTGAAACATTATGAAGACTTATTTTTTAGTGTTAACAAGTTGTGGTTTCAAATGTCTATTTGTTTATATAATCATCAATGAAGCAGTGTATCAAAGTGTGTTCATTAACTTCATTAAAATATTTTATTAAGCCATGTAACATTCCATTTTACTAGAAATGAAGCTTTAATGGCTGTTTTCATTATAGTTTCGTGATGCAGTTATAACTCAGACCAGAGGAAATAGGACTCTGAGAGTAAAGTATCATTATGACAAAATGGTAAGAAAAATATAACTGATTATCTCTGCAAATATTTAATAGTAAGTATCATTATTGTGAAATTTTATATATTGAATTTTACAGAAACGTGCCTCTACAGCCACAAGAAAATATTTCTTTTGTGGAATAGAAAATACTCCATTTACACTTGTGATTTCACTTCCTCTACCGTATGGTCAGTATGGGATCGATGCAAAAGAGGAAACAAGCCGTCATCGAACTGAAGGTGAGAACAAATGAGAACTAAGTTATATTTTATCTGTTGCCCAATTCTTGGTTAATGTTCTATAAAATTATAATTTTATATACCAAAAATTTTGAGTCTTTTAAATCAGTAGAATATAGTATGTATAAAGGTGAAAGGAAATTAGAAATAGAAAAATATCAGTGCCTAAGAATAGTTACTTTGTACTTAAGTGACAAAGAAAATACTAGAAGAAATGGTGACAAATTAAAGGCACAGATCACATGATGTAATTCTAACAGTCGTGTAGAAAGATACTGTAATTCTAAAAAAATACTGAGAAATAAATTGGAAAGCCATTTCAAAAATTGTTTTGAATTGACTACATATGTTCAAAAGTTTTCTAACAATATAAATGTATAATAAATAGTTAAGAATTAAATTAAAAATATTTTCAAATTTAGTAATCATTTTTGACAGAAAAAAAAATGATGATGATATTGCATAAAATTTCTATTAAAACTTTCTTTTCTGACCAGGAAAAAACCTTCTTGAACCCTTCAGTGACAAAAATTGGAAAATTCATCCAGATTGGTAAGTAAATCATTCATGTAAATTGGTGGTACATTTGAACATGTAATTTGCTTATCAAGCTTTGTTAGAAATCAAGTCGCATGTATATTTTCTAAAATAAATATTTAATTCTGTTAATATATTTTTCAAATTTATTTTAGGACATATTGCCGATATCATTTTCCTCTTCAAACTTTTGACACTCCTGAAGCAGAGTTCATACATTTTCTGAATAAAGCACTGGGTCCTGGATGGCATTGGCTCTCAAAACGCACAGGCACCCCGCCGGAGTATATGGAGCAGTGTGAGTACATTCAATATTTACACAGGTGCTAAATAGAAAGGTATTGGTTCTGTTTATGTACATACATTTTTCAAGAATGAATGCAATTTGACCAATGGTGATGGGTATTTAAATAAGTTTATAAGATATTTTAGTACACGTTACTAATTTTATATGAAGTACGACTACTTATTTACTACAACATGGTGATTTATATTTACAATTTATTAAAGGGTGTCATACTTCAAGAAAAAATGTGCCTGACATCATGATCAAAGCAGCATCATAAAGTAAAGAAAATATGTTTCCAAGATTTTATTACCATTAAATTTTGCATTGGAATAGGAAGTTGGCTTTTCTTTTGTAATAGAAAGCAAGTTTGTTTCACTCCTTTATTATACTTCCTTTTCTTTTCTCTTTTATGTCTTTCTCTCATCCTTCTTTTCAATCTGCACTCTTTCTATCCCTCTTTATTCTTTTTTCATTATTCCTTTTCATTTTATTTGCAACATACTCTCTCTCCATAGTAATTTCTATATATTTTCTATCATTATTTTTAATCTATTGCTAAGAAATTTTTTTGCCTTTTTTAATTAATATAATATTAAGAGAGATTGGTCAAAGTAAAAATAAGTTGTGAATAACATATTTTGCTTGGGTGGCCTTGCTATTTGTGATTGTTTCATTAGCAAACCTCCACATTGTATCATAATTATAACTCTTATCCAAGAGTGCAAATTCGTTTATTCCTAAAAAATTGGAGAAACGGTCACACAGATATTTCTGTTGAACTGCAATGTATAAATAATTCTTTTAAAAAAACACAACCAATATATTTTTTAGAATGGTTTATTGTGAAAACAAAAGTGCTATTTAGTGAGATGCTACATTTTTATGATTTCCTGTAGAAAATAATAAAATCAGATTCATTTAAAATAATTAAATTTAAGACTTTATGCTATTGAAAACAGATATAGGTATTTTTTCTCTTATTTTGTTATCATATCTTTGAATTCATAAAAAATGGATGTTCTTCACAGTGACAAGTAGAAGTGAAAGTTGCAAAAGTTTCCGTTTTCTTTTTCTTTTCTTTTTCTGGATAGATTTCAATTATTCATTTATATAACCTGAACACAAATTAGACATTTTATCTCAAATTGCACACTCATAAAACATTTCTATTTTTTGGCAACCTTAAACTCTTTTATGAGGTGGAGAGTTGAAAAAGAGGTGATATGTATTTTTTATTTTTCTCTCATCTGACTCTTTTCAGAAATATTACTAATTATTTTTTCTGAGGAAGTGTGGGTGAACTTATGTTTAAACATTTTTTATATATCCATCTTTCCCTACAAATATACAACTACATTTAAATTAATCCTAGAAAAATGTTCTTTCATATGATGTAAATATAATATTTGTAAAATATTGATTGTTTAAAATACATTTTAATTTTTAAAATACAAATTTTCTCATTACATCTGTACTTAAATTAATTTTTAAAAAATTCATTTATTTATACACAAATGTTTTATCTATCTGCCAAATTTCAAACTGGGCCAAAAAAAAAAAAAAAACCTTAAAAAATAGTTTATTGACCACAGCATATAGACCTGACTGGCATCTTATACTACGAGGATTCTGTTTTTTGCAATGCGCCCCTTCGGTGAGGGGCTTGGTATTGCAAGTAACCAGTTTTCCCAAACTGTCACCTATCAGAGAATTGATGGTGTCTCGAGTTGCTTAATTTCTGTGACCTCATGGAGAGTACTTAAGCAATTTGGGTGGCGCACGATGACTTCAATGACACAATGTTCAAATGCCAAGTTGGAGAGAAACTTTTGTTATTTTATGAATTGTAGAACCATGCTCCCAAATGGAAAGCCCAAAAACACATCATGAATCTGAGGGTTAAGGTGAAATTACTCTTGGCTTCATCTTGATAAACTGCTATTACTAAGGCCTCCCTGAAATACGGCGCAGCCTTGATTCACAGATATACTGACTGAGTTTTAAAAACAGAGGTGTCTGAGAAACACACACACCTGTAGAAGGCACAAAGAAACTATGTAGTTTAATATCTTTATGAAGTAATCAATACATGATATTCTCTGTAGAGTGAAAGAATTAACTGAATCCTCTTCTTATTTGTAAAAATATTTCATCCTTTTAATGCTAAATTGAATCCATTTGATTCTTTTTAATGTGAATTTAATCAGAAATAAAGGTCATAAATAGGTACACATCTGTCACATTGTAAGAGATGAAAGAATATTTCTATTTATTGCTCTTTGAAAGTATAAGGATGGTAATTATCTACTCCTGATTGGCAATATGACGCTCTGGTTGATGCTAGTAGAAATGTGTGTTGTATGTAATTTCTCAGCATCCTCTCATAGTTCCATTTTGTAACTTACAACACTTGTGTACAAATCTTTGGAGAATACAACAGAATTTGAATTTTTAAAGTCCAGTTGAAAGTTAGAATTTTTAAAGGTGTGTTATGTGTAGAAAAAAGAGAAAAAATCGATAAAAAACAACAACAATCAATTACATATATCGGATGATGAAGTATCTTTTGTTCTTTAATGTTACAAAATTTTAAATTTCTATCCCACTTACTCATGATTAACTTTAGCCATGCAAGCATTTTCTCAAACATTTTGAAAATTAATATTGGCTTGAAAAAAAATTGGGAAAATTAAAAATGTGCATTTCATATTTTACCTATACTCTTCCTAGAAAGAAGTTTAAAACTCTGGAATATCAAGGTCAAATTTTCCTTGAATTTGTGCAATTTGATATGGAATGACTCAAATGCAACCATAATGCTAAAAAGTGTTGACAGTAAGAATCATAGTGACTCAGTTGAACTTGGCAGTTTTCCAAATATAGTGTTAAATATTTGAGAATAGTTACAATCAACACTTTCTGTATTGCATTGCTCAAACCGAAAAAAGTTTCGGTTATCACATAACAAGTCATTGAATAACATTTGGATCTGAACACATTTTAATTGAAATGGAAGTTAAAGTTACCAAAACATGAATGATAGTTCAGTTTGGAAGTCACAAGGAAAAACAAATAAATAAACAACTAACAATTATTCGTAGAATTTAACTAAATTTTTTAGTAAAACTATTTTTTTTTATTTTTTCCATCTGCTGTGGTCCTTTCATTTTATGGATTTAAGTTGCCATTTTCTTAAACTAATTATGGAAATTCCAACTTTTATTTGCCAGTTTTAAAATTATTTTTTTCTTTCATATTTTTGTTATGAACCATTATTAAATACCTGAATTTCTACTTCAAGAACTTTTTTTATGATTCTATTATTTAATTTTTTTTTTACTTTTTTGAAATGTTTATTTACAGTTGCTGTTTTCTTTTAAGTTAACATGAAGCATGACTCATTTGTGTGTATGTCAATTTAATAGTTAGTGCTCAGACTTATTAAAGAGCTCCTAATAAATTAAAAATACAAAACTCTGAATGAGTTAAATTTTGCCTATAAGGTTTTGAAAAAATATGCTATTTATCCTCTGAGACAAAAATTGATTGCTGGGAATGTTTACTTTTCATTTCCAAATGGGCGCCCTTTTGTTCGCCAAAAAGGAAATTTCGATTTGATACTCCAGGATCTCATAAAATATTAATTATATAGTGTTTTGATCCTTATGGCAGATGTAATCAAATGTCCTTATTTACTCTCTGTATTAAATAGAGTAATAATTACAAATATACCAGTCTTCCAGTAACTTATGGAAGTCAATGGGACAAAGCACAATGAAATAGGAAAGAGGAGAATAAACAAATTGTGAAGTTTCTATTTACGAAAAATAATTTCTTCTAGTACAGAAAATCTTTCTAAACCGGAATCTGTACAAACCTGAAACCTGCCTTAACCGGAAAATTTCCTCGGACCGTGATGTTAAACTCAGTTAATATTAAGTTTAACTCAGTTGATGTTAAACCGTTAATATTTTACTCGGCATAAAACGGAATCTGTTCTACGCGGAAACGGAGCGATTTTTCATGTCCTGCGGGGAAAGAAAAAACTTCATAAAACGGAATATATGCAAATTTATTGCAATTGGCAGGTACACGCGAGACACTCTACATGGAATGAATGCATCTGCAAGTCCATTTCAATTTCTCTGTCCCTGTGAAGAGTTCCAGTCGTCGGCATCCGCACAATGAAGGCGAGAAGCTTCAGTTGTCAGCGTAGAATTCGACCTTGGGGTCGCATGTCTTTCTAGGCGTAGGCCCTAGGGGAATTCCCTCCCTCCCAGCTCTCTGAGCGTGGGAAGGTGCATGGGCACGACTTGTAATCAAGCATCTACTGGCCCCTCGTTGACAATTGTCACTCTTTGGTCAGAGCCGCTTTGGTCAAGGCAATGTGAGGGTATCAGAAAGACGTTACTCTGCGTTCTGACGCATTATGTGTTGAAAGAGTCAGGGGGAAGTCTAGGTGCAGCCACTAGGCAGTGAGGTGGTGTGTTTTTATGAATTTCACAACCAGTTTAACAATGGTTGGAAGAAAACATAAAACCCTAAATATTAACATTCTTGAACTTTTGAAAACCGTATTGAAAAGGTGTTCGTTAGTCGGAAAACCAAAAAGCAAAAATTGCAAATGGATGTTGGAATAAATATTTGTCCGTCCCGTGGTTTGTCCGTCCGTCGTCCGTCGTCCGTCCGTCCGCCGTCCGGTCCGTCCGTCCGTCCAGTCCGTCGTCCGTCCGTCCGTCGTTTGTTTGGCGTCCGTTCGTAGTTTTGTCCGTCCGTTCGTAGTTTGTCCGTCCGTTCGTAGGTTGTCCGTCCGTTCGTAAGTTCGTCCGTCCGTTCGTAGTTTTGTACCGATCCGTCGTAGTTGGTCCGTCCGTTCGTAAGTTTGTCCGGTCCGTTCGTTTCAGTTTGTCCAGTCCGGTTCGTAGTTTGTCCGTCCCTTCGTCGTTGTCGTCGTTTGTCCGAAGATATTCTTTCAGATTATTTTTAAATAAACCGCGATGCTGTTTAGAGTTTCAAACGGCAATTTTCAGAATTTCAGATATTAAATAAAATAACTATAACATAATTTTAAATAAACTTTCCTCTATTTGAGAAAAAAATAGCTATTTTTCAGAACCTTTTTTAAAACGTCACAGAGGCTTCATGTAAGGTACTCCCCAAAATTATCTTAAATAGTCCCTGAATGGCACAATTTGATATTACTCCTGGTGTATTTATCAAGTTTCGTCTCTAAAGCTTCTGACGGTTCTTGTGACATCCTTCCGCCCACTTCCACCTATCTGTCCGTTCCTCCTTCTGTGCCATACATTCACCAGGTCTGGGCCATTCATCCATCAGGTTTATGCCATCCGTCATTCTTTCCCATGTTCCCATTCCATTCATACCAGCTATTGCATCACTGTATTTCAAAGTCCTTTCTGTAGAAAATTGTGAATCTCTTCGCCACCTGCAATATTCGTAACCATCTTTGAACAGTATTAATACACCCTAATCCTGATGTTCGTGCAATGTTATAGCTCAAAAGAACCTTAAAGTGGATTGGGACCAAAAATTCGATTTTGTATTGATTAGGTCTTTAACTTTTCTTCCCTATAGTACAACGGTCTATAGAAAGGTTTTTTATTTAATAAATATTACTTCTGTTGGTAACAGACATGTTTGGACTGAATTAGCTGCAAATATTCTACAATTTACTGAAAATATTAGATGGTTTTGACAAATATAGATGTGGATGGGTAAAATACAAATTATCTTCAACAATGAAAAATATATTTTACACTAAATTCAGATCTTATATTAGAATTAATGCAAAAACAGGGAAGGATAAAATGAATTAATGCAATAAAACAAAATACACACTTATTCAAATAACATTACAACACAACTGCTTATTACCCACCCTTGCCGGTTTTATTTTGTGCCCTGGAGATTTTGGAAACTAACTAGGAAAGTACAGGTGGGGGAGGATGTGGAGTGGAGTTTAAGGTGTTATAATAACAAAGGACTAAGTTTTACATTGGTTTGATTACTGACGCAACAGGTAATAGGATTTTTTAATAAATTTTGAATCACAAATTTTTTTTTCTAAAATTAAAAGGGTGTGTAAGAATGTAAAATCTGAATTTAGTGTAAAATATGTTTTCATTGTTACATTACCCAACCACATGGATTTCCACAATATTTCTACGATAACCAGAAAGTTTAATTATGTATGTATTATTTTTTGTATTTGTTTGGGTATTTGACTGGATTTGCTGTAGAAATAAGTTCAGATGTTCAAGGAATCCATGTTCAACACATTATTTGCAACTTTAAAAATAAAAAAATCTTGAGTTGAAATGAATTTTGAAGACACTGACAAAAATTGAAAATCTGATGAAGTGTTTATACACTTTTAATATTTAGTATGTAGAATGAAGATGATTTAACTAGATTCTTTAGATTAGGTTCACCTTGCTCAAAGCTCATCAGGTATACATTTTGCTAGGTGGTATATTTGAGTGTCCTTGGTCATTAGGAATGGAATGTATGGCAAACTTATATAGTTCTTCAGTTGATCTGGACATAATGCAATTAAGTCAGAATTAATTAAAATTGAATGAGTGAGCTAAAAAGTGCTTCCTTTATGATGTACAAGATTAGAGGACAATAACAGCACATAAAATTTAATGAATGCTTTGATTATCAACGTGTTTCTGCCATTAATCTGTGGGTACAAAAATTGAAAAATATATTTCTTTTAGTTGTTAAATTTTAATTTCATAATACTCATAGATTCTAAATATTTTTTCAAACATCTACTGTTTCATATTTTTACTTCCTCTGAAGTTTCAGATGATGTATCCCCTACATTACTGTTTTATTTCTGAATGCCCAGTGATTAACTTTTATTCACAATGATTTGATATTTGTCATAATGATAAGTGTGTTTGAGAATCCTTTCTACAAAATTTATTTTTTTGTCACCTTGATTTAAGAGCTTTTTGAGTTTTAAAAAGAGTAATATTATTTATTTGCAATCAGATATATTTACTTAAGCTGTATATCAATATTTAATTATAACAATGGCTTTGGTTTTATAAATGTAATTTTTATTGCTGTGGAAGGATTATGGAAGCAAATCATTTGCATTTGTACTTTTTCTTATTGGAACGTTAATTTAATTTTAAGGAAAAAATTATTTACCAAAATGTTGGCAGATAGAAGTTTCATTAATATGTATTTGTAGATTTCTATTCATTTTGGCCTCTGTGCCATTTTCTCCATACATTGGTATAAACCATCAGTGCATGTACAGTATTATGTAAGGTATTTGAAATAATATATTTGATTGCAGTGTGAAATGTTTTCTTTTAAAAAATTCAATTTTAATTTGTTTTAATTCGTGTATTAAATTATTGATTTTAATAGTGACAAATTATTAAAACTGGAATCTTTAGACCAATGATCATAAGGCGTGTCCTGAAGAAGTTGTGGAAATATTACTCAGGCTAAAAATCTCTCATTTAAGATTCTCCATTTGTGTCTCTTTTGAACAACCTAATCAATGAATTGTGTTTTTTTGAAAAAGTCCTGAAGTTTGAAATATTTTCAATGTACCTTAACTGCAGGCTAGTACAAAGTTTTCTTGTTTTTCAGTTTCTTGTTAAAAATCTATAGAGTAGAAATGTAAAGGATGAAATTGGATTTTTGACACTGAGTCATTATCTCTTGAATTATTATTACAATAATTAAAATGTATAAAACTTTATTTTTATTCTTTCCAAAGAGATACATATATTTCTCTTTATTTATTTTCCTTCTTCCACAAAAGAAGAAATGCTTATGTATTTTTTTAGGTGTGAATGGTCTGAAATTAGATTTAATATTCACAACAACAACAACAAAAATAATTAAATAATTAAAATAAAAATAATAATAATAATTGGTCATAACATAGCCCTTTGAAGTATAAGTGATCTATATTATTTTGTGAAAGGTAGAAACCAATTTTAGGATAAATATATAACTTGCTATAACTATTTTGTTATATAATGAAAAAATTAATTCACCTTTCTTATCACTGAAACAAATATGGTCCAGGTAGTTCTGATTGCCTTTGCCGCCAAGTGGTTAGCTGTATACTATTTAGCTAACATGTATTATTGAAATACATACATCAGACACACACAAGTAGTTGATAATGGAGTTTTTGTATTGATTATTTCTTATTATTTCACATTTTGCTTTTCATTTCTGAATTTATTTTGCAAAGCATGCAAGTTTTTTGTTTCAAACAAAAATTCTTAACTCACAGTCATATTAAATGATTTTTTTTCACAGCTCCCACTCAAGGGAAAAAAGACAAATTGGATGAGACAACATACTTCTGTGAGTAAATTTTTCTACAAAAAACACTCATTACACGAACACGCAACTTACATTACTTTTGTGAGTTAAGTTTGAAAAATTTATTTCTCTCAATTGCATGGATGGTGCAATTTTTTATAAAAAGTATTTCTCAAAAATTAATTTTTAGACATACTATACATCATACTCATCACCCTTTCAAGAATAGAAAATAATATGTATTTTATTTACTTTATAATTATTATAGAATTTGAAATTCTTTGCATTTGCATCTTCTTATGTGCATGAATATTTAGTAGCTAAATACATTAGTTTGCATCATACGCATTACCCATTAATTTCAATTTGTGCATTAACAGTGCATTGCAATCCCATAGTGAGAAATGTTTCTGGAGAACATGTATGGAGAACTAAGCTGAAGTAGATATATAATAAAACTAAAATTGTATAGTACTTCTTTGTAAATATTATTTAACTCAAGAAATAATACATATTTAATTTCTTTACTAAAAGACTCACCACTTGAATTTAAGAAAACCAGATAATAAAATGAATTTAAAAACATTCAATAATTCTCTATCAATTAAAATAATTTAATTTCTTAAATACCATTGCTACCTTGGTAATAATGAAAGGAAATACTTATAAATTAGTGTAGAGATTTATCTACTATAGACAATAAATACTTTCTGCATATATTTGCTATCATTACTGTCAAGAACATTCATTATATCATAGTTTTGCACATCAGTGCAGTATTGCCAAGGTATTTAATATTAAACATTTTCTTTACTGCACCTGTACTAATAACTAGGATGATTTGGATAATTAGTCTTGGTGGGTCTTCAAAAAGAAAAGTGATTCATGTACAAGTGCATGAAATTATTACATTTATGCAGAGAACAATTGAAATTTTCTAAAGGTGTACTAATATGTTGAAAATTCCTTTGCTCATTTTTAAAATATTATCTTTGATACATTGTAGAAAATATGTATTTTCATTCTTTAGATGACTTTTAATATTTGCTGCAGGTGATCGAGACCTTTTTCTGTCATTAGTATTTGATGGTAAGGCCACAGCATCCTTTCCAAAAAATACTACTGCTGACTCTCATAAGGATGGTACTGGTGATGTGTAAGTATCTTTATTGATACTAATCATTCTACTTCAACTGTTTTTGCTGAGCTAAATATTTTTAATTAAAGATTCTTTCATTCATTAACCTTTTCCACACATACATTTCCATGAAGAATATTGCATATACATTTTCATTGCTTGTATTGAAGGAAACATATCTTGATAATAATCATACAAACTGGTCATTTAAACTGTTTTGCTATCCACTATTTGTTACAAGAGGGAATTCATTTCTAGATAATATTAAATTCTAATCAATTCCATGATTTTTATTATTTCATTTTCAAAAGCCCCATAGCCGGTACACTGATGTTACTCTTACCAAGGTAAAGTAAGAGCTTTTGTTTTGACACAAGCATGAATACGTTTATCAAAATCATTTGTGGATTTGAGGCATGATTACGAATTTCAGTGAAATAGACAATAAAGGTGATATTAGAAAATATACTTTAAATTAGGACTGGATGCACAAAAAAGGTATTTTTAATTATAATAGAATAATTTTATTACATCATTATTGTTTCAAGTAAATATAATACATATTTGCATGCACAAAATATTTGGGCAAACTCTTTACAAGATCCATTTAAAACAGTTCTCTTTCAATATTAATATTATAGTAATATTAACAAAAATGATATCTGAACAACAGCTGCAAAGTTTTGCCAGTTTTGTATTCCAGTCCTGATTTGTGAGAAATTCTTGTTTACTGTAAAATTTAGAAATCATTGTAATTTGTTGTTGATAAAATGATTCTTTTAGAATATTTTAACAGTACCATATTTTATTTCATTTTGAGTATCTTTCGTAGAATGCTATAAAATATTAACAAAATTAACAATGTGTTTTAATTTTATATTACTCATTTTGTAATGTACTGTGACATGTTGATTGGTAACTGGAAAAAAAAAAATGACTAAGAATGTGAAAAACAAATACTAGGATTTATAATTCATGACCAGGCCTGGATTTTAAGTACTAGAAATCCTTAGCCCAGTGAACTTTAAATCTCTTCATTCAAAAATTCACCCAAACTGCACATGCAACTTTATGATAAAGACATAAATGAGTGTAATTATCATTAAAGGATCAAATATTAGACTTCAATCCCAGTGATAATATTTTGGTGATACTGTTTAATATATTTTGTACATACAGTCTAACCAATGTATCAGTGCATCTGTGTGTGTATATCTTAATGTTATGTGGCATTCACAGGCATAGACCATGTAAAATATGTCTAATTACCGGTACCTGTCATGGCACAGAAGCAGCCTATATGGTTTTGAAAACCATTGAAACATTATTGAGTTTTTCTTTCTGACTACAAATTTGTTTGTGTCTGCTACATGACAGAAAAATATTGCTATTGAAAAATTGATAATTTTTGTAATCTCTTTAAAAAAGAATGAAGAAGTGTATGGTATTGCAATATTTGATGCATTTGATTTTAAGGGAAAGATACCTAATCATTCAATTACATTGCTTCAAGAGTTGAGTTGATTTGAATCAGAATTCATTGATGTCTTTTCTGTCCCCTAAAATTTGATACATAGAGCCGATACATAGAGCCAATACATAAATCTGGGCTTGTTAAATGTAGATTTGTGAACCCTGTCTCTGTTGTCAAGAAGTCAGTTTTGAAAATGTGTTGATTTTAAATGGTTGTTTTATTTTCAGCTTATATTTAACAATCCATTTCGTGATTCTTAGTGCTGTAGTCAAGATTTCCTTGTGAACTAGTAGTGATGCATTCTTAAACTACACCTAATTATTTTTCTTCTAAAATGTCTGTCTTCCTCCAGT
>BOPP01000042.1:8853731-8874535 GCA_017312745.1 Gryllus bimaculatus
AAAAAAACATTTGGCCACCATGGGTTCTTTTAGGAAGAATTTTCCTCCTACAATATAGCAAATAGGGTAATTATCCAAATTTCGGGTTACCATCGAGGTTCTGGGTAAGGCAAGGGTTTTTGGTGCTGGAAAATATTCAGGGCTCATTTTTTTCTGTGGGCGCACGGATTACATAACCTTTCGTTTACTAGACGCGCGGAGGCAGCCGGGCTAGCCGAAAAAGTAATAACAGTGAAACGTGATGTAGAAACTAGAGTTATTTTATTTCAAATGAATAACAAATATTACAATGTTAAGCCTAGGAAAAAAAGCTTTCTTAGAAGTATAATTTATGGAATAATAATTGATTTAATTAAAATTATTTAGTAAATCAAGATAATTAAATATACAATTCTTCACAGTGAGATTAAAAAAAAACTCAACAATTTTTGCCGTTTAGGTTTAATGTTATATAAAATCACTTGTTAAATACTTGTAAATCAATAAATATCAATTTCAGTAGAAGCCTATTGTAATTTTGGCTCATTCATAGAGTACTACATTATACAAGTAATCGGCTGTAATTACTATTTAAGCATTTAAAAAAGTTGAAATGTTGGGATAATATCAGAACTACTGCCAGTGACAAATTAAAATTACGATGATGATTATTTTGAGTTTATTTCTTTTTCAGTTTTTTAACTTGCAATTTTTTTTCATCAGGTTCATTGGGCCTTTGCTTTAGGGCCCTGGTGATCAGCCTTAGTCTTGCTCATGTCTAGATAGCACCCGGCACTGAGTCTGTATTAATATTACTTGCCCCTTTCACACTCAAAAATCAATGAGTATAAGTGAACTCCTTAACCCGCAACACACATGTTTAACTCAATTCCTCTTAAACATCTTTTACTCATTCGGTGAAGAGGTTTAATTTTTTTGAGACTAGGAGTTATTACAATACTGGTGGATAACTAGAATGTTGAAATTCTTTTTTATATGACAATGACTTGTTTACTACCTTAATCCTTCAAAGCAATATTTCCAGAAATTATCTCTTTTTCATTTCAGGTTTTCACACAAGGTGGTTTACTCTTAGTTGGTGTGCTGAGAAATGTTAATCTTTATTAGATCTGGGTTCCGGAAGTAACTAGATGAAAAATCTCCCATATTGTGGGTTTGCAGATTACATCAAAATTTCGTTAAAATTTAATTAATTAGAGGTTGCTTATTTGAACACAAAGTGGTGACACGCTCTTTTGTAGTGTATGTCGGCACATTTCAAAAACAGCGATCTGGAATTATTCTGGTTCATAAACCCGCACTTTAATACGAAGAAGAAGAAGAAGAAAGTAGATATGTCCGATTTATTAAGAAAAGACAATAACAGATAAAAGATTTGAAGACTAGATAGTATTTTCTAATACGGACTAAATAAGTTATGGCCTCTAATGTACATTTTTATGAATAGTGAGTCTTATTCACGCTCTCATATGCATGGCTCTTACATACATAATAGGTATTGGTACTTCTGTTCATATGACTTCATTTATTATATCTCTTAGCATGATTTCTCAGAAGTCGTTCCTAATTGGTCGAATTTGGTGGTTTAGAATGTAATTTGTGCGGAATTTTCTAGACCACAAAGCTGGTATACTATGACGGAGTTGGTAGGGAACAAGACTTACTCTCTTTTTGTTAACTTGTTCCATATGAGGTGCTGGTAGGCAATGTGTTTCTAAGTTCAGTCTAAGACGTTTTAACACTATTTATTTTAATTTGGCATATAATATTCCTTTTTTGGTATATTTATTGGGGATGGTAAATAATGAATTCTCAGTTGCTATTATGTTTCATTTAAACAAGTAAAGGCCTATACCCAGTCTATCGTGAAAACCTTGATAGAGGTTGGAAATATTTTTTATGGGGTTCGTGTAATTCTCCGTCGTAGTGACAGGCTAAAGATAAATTGAAATATCGCCGTTGGCTGTTTTGTAGGTTTACTAAGATTAAATATTTATCGCGTTTTATTGTAAGAGAGAAGGTAGTCGAGATAGAATATGGAGCATTGTACATGACTCCTAGTCTATTATTAACTTCCTCTCAATGAAGATATGCTTTAAATTATTCGGGTGGAGTACTGTCTACAAGAAACTACATTAGCGCTCCCAATGTAAGTGAGGGGCTGACCATACTAATTAGGTAGCTATATATAGGAAGGGTTATTATTCATTAATCCGGCCATCACCCTGTAAGTAGCATATGTATGAAATTTTTTATTGCTGGATACTGGGCAGAAACGCCACTGGAACTTCCTCTTAACTCAAACTTAATTATCATTGCCTTGGGGTAAACTGATATGGACAGGCACTACACTTCTCCTTCCTGTTCTATAACACCATCACCGACAAGCACTAACAAATAACCCCACATAATTAGGTTAAATTCAGTCAGGGGTGTTATAATAATTGGTATTAAATTAAGTATTATAATTTCACTTTCTATTATATTTATTTGCTAAATAGAAAGGAATTGTAAATATTACATACTCGACATTTAATAAAACAATTATTTGTTATCACAGTAAGTGTTTTCATTTAGAGGTGATCTGGCATTATATTAAATGGTAGGATTGATTTTCGATTAAAGTGGAAGATACATTAGTTGAGAACGATAGTTAGAGTGGACTCAGATTCATTGCACGATGCATTATAAATTAGGGGTGGACAAGAGTTTTTCGGAGGTAGGTATGTGAAGTGGACATGGGAAAGTGTTCAGGAATGGTGCGCACCAACTATTTTATTGTGGATGTTGCATAGAATATTGGTTATGGACAGATGGATGTTAGAGTATTGTTATATTCTTAATAATATATTTTACACCGTATTCAATTCTTAGATTATTACCTTTGGGTGAAAGAAGATTACTTTATTCTCACTTGCCGTATTTATTTAACCTCAAGAATATAGATACTCATTTTTAATTTATTATATTAAAAAAATTAATTGTTAATATTTTAATATTATTGATTGAGTTAATTAAAACAATGAAGATAGGTCAAAAGGCGTATCAATTATTCCATTAGGTAAGGATGCGTTAAATCAAAATAATTTAAAGTAAAAATCAGTATAAGCATAACATGAAAACTTCACCTCCAAACTCTGGATTACACATCAGTGTCTCTGCGTCCCCTCTCTTAGCCGGCATACTTTTGGACAAACCCATAGTGCCTGGCATTTAAATGAACCATAGAGTCCAATCTTAATTTTATTTAAAATGTTTTGGAAGCAATGACATTCTTTTGAATATAGTAAAAAAATATCTATTTCGTTTTTTAAAATATTAATGAAACCACTACAAACAGTATATTGCTATAAAAACATCTTCAAGTCATAATCTCAGTTATTTTTAAAAAAAGTATTTTTAATGGGAAATAAAATTTGAACATCATAATTTGAACATCAAATTTGTGAAATATGGTGGAAACGTGCCACTTAATTATTTCTATCTTAGAAACAGCAACTAAAAATACATTCACAACTGTTCAATTATCAAAAATTTAATTTATAGTATACTTCAGTTGTTCATTTCCCTAAAGAAAAGATTACACTCCCTGAAACATGAATTAAAATTTTGCTATTAATTAATGTTTGCTTATTTCATCCATTAATATATTTACCAATTTAATAATAAATGTATTTTCCCATTGCTGTGTTGGAGGAGCCAAATGTACTTTTTCATTGTAAAGTGCAAAAATATAGTAGAGTTTCTTTTTTTATACTAGTGCAGCAAGCGAATTCAGAACAGAAAGATATGGAGTTACGGTATCAATGTTGGCAACTGAAGTGGCCTGGACCAGGGAAAGATTATTTAGGTGTTATAAAGAAAAGCTGGGAAAAGTCCGTAATTTATATTTTCCATTTAAAAACAATAGCAGAATGATGCAAACACCTTTTGTGCATGTCATGTTTCAAGCATGTAGCAAGATAGATAGTACGCAGCATATATTTCTTTAACCTAGAGTAGTGTCTACAGTAGTCAACTTGTCATTTTCTCCTGCAATCATGTTTCTAATTTCTGTTAGGATTAAAATTGGAGAAACCCATAGCAAAAAGAATACTGGAATCAATAATAATATAATAATAATAATAATAAATATAAGATGATTGATGATGATAGACATATATATGATGATGATGATATATATGTATATATTTTTAAAACACATTAATATATTTATATTACAATGTCAGTTTCAGGGATTAACATTACCATTTTTTACAGTAGTAAATAAATACTATTTACATAATAGGACTTACACTTGCCTTTTAATATAAACTTGCTTTAGTTTCTTCGCCCCAAAAAAAAAACGTAGAAATTATTTCATAGTATGCAATAACATAAACGACAATCATTATGTTTTCAACTTGGAAATGCTAAATTACATAGTATAATATATAATAAATTAGTAATACAACTACACAAAAGTACATAAGCCATATTGAATAAATTAACCAATTATTATTAAGTACTGTATGGTGTTTGTTGTTTTTTCTTCTTTTTTTATTGTTCTGTTTGTTTATTGTTCTGTTATCTTGTGATTGTTCCTTTATTCCTTGTTATATTGTTTGTATTGTTATTACTATTATATTATTAATGTTCAATATTAATCTTATATTAATAAATAGCTGACTAAACATGTTAGTTTGTTGATTGTAAACTCTACTTCGGGTTGCAAACCAGCTTACTAAGGACCAATCTAGGGCTATCAGTACCAACTACAAACCCTTTGTGCAAAGATGTCGACCTGTTCCAAACAAAAGCAACTCATATTCGGCTCCCAATCCTTTGGCATGGCACCTGGGAGATTACCAAGATCGTAGACAAATTTCGCCAGACAAATCCCAGCGCTCGATAACTATCGGGACCATCTGTGCTTTTTACGCCCACCATTCAAATTGCTAATCTCTTGTTAAGAACGTTTCTCTCCTTGATTTACGACGTTTTGATTCGCATGACACGCAAACATCTACGAGTAGACACAATTTTTTTCTCCAATTCCGCTAACAATATCCTGCCTTGTGTTTTGCCCTATCGTGCGCATCAGTTAGAATTTGTTGGTCGACAATAGTGTACACGAGTCCGACAGACGTCCTCCGGTTTCATGTTTTGTCCACTTGCTCATGTGAACTTAGGAGGGCGATCAGATCTGCCAGAGGCTCGTAACTAAGAAAACAACCTGTCGCGTCTTTTAAGAATCACAGTCTTTGCTACACTGAGGCAAAGCAGAACATATGAATCATCGTTTTTATCTTTTTCCTGGCAAATGCAGCATTATGCATCGTGGGAAATTTTGAGAACCATTTATCATAATGCACTGTTCTCAACGCCTGGTGGTATTGGCAGCTTATTAAAACTGCTAACCGATTCTCTGTTCATTCTTTCCATTTGAAGTCCACATGATGATTTGATCTTTATTGATCTGGCACTCACCAATTCTTTTTATATACTGTCCATGGAGTGATTGTTGTGTTCCACGATTTTTACATTTTTTTTTCACTCAACATTTCATGTTAGAGCATTAGCGTGTTCACGTGCCTGTGTAAATTCGCGTGTTCTTGCATGGTTATCAGTTGGCAATTGCTTCTTTGCTACACCTCAGCAGTGCTTCTTTTCCCCATTCTTCGGTTCAAGATTTCATTACCTGCCCTTAGTGGCTCATTTTGATGGATGAAAACATATTTTCTCCAATACCGAATATTGCATTGCTGCAAGAGGCTTCAAATTTGTCTGAGGCCTCGTCGTAACGTGATACATAAGTTTATGTACAATGAGTTCGGGTGGGCGACTTGGATGCATGTAAGCAGTTTCTGGCTTTTCGATCCCATTGAATTCAATTTCTTACTCAGCTAGTCCACAAGTTCAAATTATATTGCGGCTACAACAGCGCATCCGCACACTACTATTGCAAGTATATTTTATTCCTGAAGTTCAAAAGAGACTCAAGAGAAGTATCAATCTTCTATAATACTCCTGTGAATTCTTTCATTGTGTGGTTCGAATGTTCTCACATTCTTCAACCTCAGATATTTGAAAGTTTACTGCTCAAGAGCCTTGAATCATAGTGCTGCACATCAACTCAATGTTTTTTGGCGTCGTTTTGCATCCTTTAAATGATTAAGGCACACTTTTCAAGACCAAACTTCATGTCATTACAAAATAACTTGTTGTCAAATAGCATTTAGCAAAAATCGCTCCATTTCTTAGCTATCACTTTAAATATATTTACGTTAAAAACAGAATGTGATTCTGGTATTTCATACTATGAACTTGTAACCAAAGTCAGCTTGCGACAACTGTCTTGAATAGTAGGTTTAAATGCAAAACTAATGCTAATCAGCAGAGGGGATAACGCGAATCCCCTTGAAAAATTCCCTGTTAATCTGAATACTTGTTTCTTCTACTTCCTTCCGCAGTGTATAGTAAACCCTTTATTCTAAGATTCATACTACCTTTCAAAATCAATAGATCCTCCAGGTCTTCAAATCCAATCGGAAATGGTAACACGAAGGCCCTTCTGGTATCAATCCAAGCCATGCACTAAATTATGTTGTCTTTTCTACATCATTTAAGATTGACTATTAGCAGCAAGATTCCTAAAGCCATTAGGGACCCTTTACGACTTCTGTATCTATTTTTCTCTACGTGTCTTCTCTCTGTAGTGTTCACTAAGGCTACAATTATAACTTAGTTCATTACTGACAAAATAAGTGATTGACCTGTAGTTCTTCGCCCCAAAGAAGCTGTTCTCCCGCTTTGGGTAGCAAATACCGTGTGTAAGCGATTCGAGAGTTCCTTTGGTTTTTTTAAAATTTTATTACCAGCCTTTGCCGAGATGCAAGTAATATAATAGTCTTTAATTTCTTATTCCAATAGTTCGAAAGTCTTATCAAATTCCGAGGTTTCTAAGTTTTCCTGTTCTTAATTGCTTTGGGAGATCCTCTGCTGAGAAATTCGTGAACATGTTCCACTGTTTCCCCAGTTGATAGGGCATGCATCACCTCAGATTAAAGCCAAGATGCATCTTGTTAATTCGATCTGCTTTCTCCCACATTCCTTCCAAAATGTTTAAACCGTCATCTTTTTACGGATGACAGCATTGGTCTTTAAGTTTTTTGTCGCGGGTTCTATAGAATCTCTTCGCGTCTCTTTCAACACCCGAGTACACGGAGAGACTACGTCTGCGCTTTGTAACGCTTAAATGCAGTGCTTGGCCGTACTTAATGCTCTGTGACGTCATCTGCTCCGAGCCGAGGCGGCGGAGCAAGGACAAGAGCCCAAAAGCGGCCGCAGGCCGCACAGTGTTTCAAAAGTGATACGGAAGTGTGTATGTGGGGGGGGGGGGGAAGTTCGCTTCGCGCTCGGAATATCGATAATTACGTTTATCAGTACAGTAGTTATTTAGAATGTTTATGATTCAACAACATTATGGAGAATTATATAACAGAACATACATTATTACGTAATTCAAGGCAATATTTAACTCTTTATCAAAACCAGTACTGTAATTCCACTTCATTCTTCTATTACATACATTTTAAAAAGACAGTTTTAACATTTTACAACAGTAATATTTTATACAATGGTATATAAAAAACGAATTATTTCGTTTTGAAGCAATATTTAATGTTAACAAATAGATAACAAATAGCGGTCACGTGAGAGAATTTGGACTGCAGGCTTGATTATTTTTGATGTACAGTTTTGTTTGAGAATGTTGTAAATCCTCGTGATTTTTAGTATCATTTCCATAATCTTCAACCTGCAAATTACTTTACTTATTCCATGATTGCGGGCTATCTGTAAATTCATAGAATTTATTTTATTTCGCAGGTTTCTCTGGGTCGCAAGGCTATATAATGCATCTGCAGGTTGGACTTTTTTACATATTCCATGACGAACATACTGCTAACTGCGTACTAACAAACTAAATACTTCGCCATTGTTCCAGTATCTTCAAAACGAATTCTTTCTTCCGAAACCGAAAGAAAATTAACGTGTGTAGTTGGTGTCCCACTCATGTTCCCTGAAACATCGGCAAAGGTCCACTGGCTTTCGTTATCGGCGATCGCAGTGTGCTTCTCCCTCTCTCTCTTTCTCTCTCCCTCCCACTTTGCTCGCACTGCTTCTCCGTGTGCCTGCTCTCAGAGAGGAATTCGACTCTGACGTCATTCAGTTGGCAAACGCTGGTCTAATGTGTTGAGCCCAGGCTTGGATTTTCGCTTTTAGCTTCTTAGCTACCATTATCATTTTGAAATTGGTATTCTTGTTCAACATGGTGTATTTTTCGTTTAACTTTAGAGGTGTGCGCTTGTTTACAAGATGCCAAAGAGTAATATTTCAAGCCGAGTGTCGACTATCCGTTTCATAATTCATTTCGTCCGTAGGGGTATGGAGCTATTTATTCTGTTTGGCTGTCTGCCGTCTGTGTTCTTGGCTGGTCCCGAAATTATCCGAGTTACCAGAGATCAAGTTGCACACACGGTGAAGTTGATTTCAGTAATATATAGATCTCTACCTGGGGTCTTTACCATATCATTTAAAACAAAATACGATCCGAATATCTCAATCACTCTCTTAACATAAGCATTTTTATAACATGCATATATTATATATTATATCCTCCTTGGTGCACGAGATTCCAATAGAAGCAGGTGAACACATTGTATCTCGCGTCGAAGGAGATTTAGTATCATGTCTATATCGTGTGATTTGCCACCTGAATGTTACCACTGACGGAAGTTTCATTGGACAGGGATGAACCTTCAACAGGGCCATCATTTACAGGAATTGTTCTAAATGTTCGTCATTTAAATAGTATACAGATCAAAGAACACACTCAGCATATCCCTGAATATCAGCAATTTGATATGCTGTGACTTTTCCTCTACTGAGTACGTATTGGCCTTCACTGACTATTAGCACATTTTTTTTTCCTGTGCCGACTATAGGACTATTAATTTCTCATCTAGTTGGGCGCTCCTTGGCATTAGCAATGACTTTTGGGACCAGATTATGATATTTGCACTTAAACAAATTAAGAAATATTTGATTTTGTCGCTGCCTGTCTCAAACGAGTCTAGTGATGCCAGCATCAACAGGGTAAGAAATGCGCCGTGCTGTGTCGCCCTCTGACTTCCCACGGCAAGAAGATCGGCGTAAGCCTCATTCGCAATTTAAACTTAAACGTAACGTAATGCCGTATACTTAGCAGTAAAATTCACCTGTAATAACGAGCATTCACAATGACGAACATAAGTTTCGTCTAAGCTAATCAGATTTTAAGGTATTGGAGCTTGATATTATTTTTATTTATTTATTTACTTACGTCAAAAACAGTTCGAAACTGTGACGTGCGATGGGGAGAAGTTCATTTGAAGTTACATTCATGTCTAGAAGCGAAACAAGGGACAAACTCAGCATTTGCTCGAGGGTCAGGGAAACTGGACGAAAACCTGATCGAGATGGGAGTCATTGGCACAGACGCTGAAGTACTTGTCACAGGTTCTTCAGAATTATACAATCTAAATGGTATATAATACACTAAATGTCGTTAAAATTAATATTACTTTCCTTTTGGATGCTTGGTATAGTCCCTAACTGTATAGAAATAATTGTGCAGCAGAAAAGAGTTTGCTTGGGATTTAAGCTTTTGTATCGAATTTAATCGTTTGATATCAGCTTGCAAGGTGTAAAATAATGTACTTTTTTGTAGGGAGTTGTTGATACTGTCACTTGATTAATATGATTGTCGATTTATCAATTTTCGACGATCGATTCTTTTCTTGCGTGGTGGAAAGATCTATCCACCATGGTCTCTAACTGCTTCAATTTTCCGATTTGTGTTTATATATAAATGCGAGCAGCTGTTGTGCTATACGCCCACATTTTCTTGAGCTCCGGAAATTCTGCCCCCACTATTGACATTACTTGAATCAAGAATTAATTACAGCAACTAGCGTTGTAGACAAAATTGATTAACATAAATGTTTGCTTCAGTGTAATAGAAACAATTTTGTATCGAAAAACGAGCTACAAATGTGGTATATCGTCAAAATAACCAAACCCCCACTCTTAGCACAATAAACAAGAATTCTTGTGTACCAAATTCACGAGTGATTCCCCGAACGTAATTATTTCATCCGCCACGTCAAGTTAAAGTATCAAGACAAATGGCCCATATTCTTACTTTGAATTCACTACTCGCGCCTAAACCGTTCGCAAACTAGTTAAGTACATAACAGTAACGAAATGACATAACCACAATCTACCTGAACACAATCCATATTTGTTTCTTTCATGCTGCTCTCTGATCGGTCGTTGGTAGAATTCCGACGTAAACTTAAAGTAAAAGATTGGCGTTTGTGAACTCTTTACGTTTGCCGCTTTACGTCTACGGTTACGTCAAAGCATTGTGAATGGTCTCCCTTAATAACTCATTTCTAGATCTCAATGCTGCGGTAGGTTTATGTTTAATTTTGCATTGTGAATGAAGCCTTACTTCATCGCTCCCCCCCCCCTCACGCCCCTTGCTCGCCCGCTCGCGCCGCGAAATGCGAAAGGCCAGCGAGTTTTGGGAGTGCTTGATGGCCGGGTCGTGGCGAGGCGAGAACACTAACTGGGCTGGAGTGCACCGGCATAGCGTTCTGGCGAGAAATTACTTAGAAATGTGTTGTTTTTTCACAATTTCTTCGTAAATAATTCTACGCCTTGGATGCCAAGTGTGATACTGCTGTGAATAGTGGAGATTGAGAGAGTTTTTGGTGTGTCTAACAGAAAATGTTCAAATTGGTTCATTACTATTTCGTGCTAAATTATTATGATGCTCTATGACAGCCGCTAACAGGTGTCAAGTAGCTAGTTGACTTTCAATGTGTTACATCAAATCTCTCGAGATTCATGTTATTGTTCTGTTGCAATGTCTAGATAGAAGTGAGTACTGTATTTCGTTTGTAGCCTTGCTCTTGGAATTTCCCCCCTGTAAATAAATGCGCTTTTTGTTCTCACTAAAATTGATATGCGTGTACCTTCTTTTTCCACCTTCCCTGCAAAGGTTTAGAAAATTTGTTACGAAGGTCTCCTTGTTAACACTGGCAAGGTTCTTTGAATCTAGGGTATGTCTCATATCAGGGTTCCACTCTCTCTCTATATCTTGTAAACCTCTATTTCAGAGCCCCCAGTTTTTGCTTTTGCGTGGTAAAAACACAATATTTAACCTCCTTTAGTTAATCTTGTGTACATTTCTGGTGATGGCTTCGACTACAGCGGGCTCTAGATCCCTGGGGCTAATATCCGTGGGATGCTCAGACGTCGACTAGGGGGTCATTAACTCGGTTTTTGTGCAGGTATGGTACATTGGTAGAATAAAGCACATTAAAATTCATTACATTTCTTGTCCTATTCATTTTGCTAATTGGTTTTAAGTGAAGTTTCACAGAAAGCAAAGTCGAGTTCTCACTTACCTCATGCGTTATTTCCTGTCATCCGTTACTGCGACTCACAGTGAACTCGGAACATTCTCCCGCAGGGCCCAGCAAGGGTCACTCCGATGGCCAGTCGGCATGACTAAATCCTATGGGACTTTCACTGACTACTGTAGGGAGCCTCCTTCGCATGCTAATGCAAAGTTCCGGCAACCGCTCTAATCAGTGGCCTGGTGTGCCAACACAGTTTCTCGCCTGTACCCTCCATGGGCAGATCACAAGAAGTTCTACGATTCATGACCCTTCCCTCTCTACTGACTTCCCGCCATGAATGCAGCAATCCCTAACATGCAGACAGACGCTGTTCGCAGCCGCCCGCTGCAGACCAGGTGCCTTTGTTCGAGATGAGTTCGGTTGAGTTCGAGTTGCCTCTTTCGCCATCCTTATAAATCATCCTTTTGTTCTTCGAAGATACCGTTGAGGCTCTCCTCTGGAGTACTTCTTCGTCCGACACCTCACCTTCGACATATTGAGCAAGGGAGGCCCTACAAGTAGCTAGGCTACCGCCGACGTAGCTCTCAGGCTTCTCCTTTTTCTCTTCTTCGTTCCCTCTTCTTCTTCGTTCCCTCTTCTTCTTCTTCTTCTTTCGTTTCCCTTTCTTCTTCTTCTTCGTTTCCCTCTTCTTTCTTCTTCGTTCCCTCTTCTTCTTCTTCTTCTTCGTTTCCCCCTCTTCTCTTCTTTTCTTCTTCTTCGTTCCCTCTCTTCTTCTTCCTTCTTTCTTCTTCTTCTTCTTCTTCGTTCCCCCTTCTTCTCTTCTTCTCTTCTTCTTCTTCTTCTTTCGTTTCCCACTCTTTCTTCTTCTTCCTCTTCTTCTTCTTCTTCGTTCCCTCTTCTTCTTCCCTTCTTCTTCTTTCCCGTCTTTCTTCCTTCTTCTCTTCTCTTCGTTTGCCCTCTCTTCTTCCTTCTTCTTCTTCTTCGGTTTCCCCTCTTCTCCTTTCTTCATTCTTGCTTCTTTCTCCTTCGTTTTCCCGCTCTTCCTTCCTTTCTTCTCTTTTCTTCTTTCTTCGTCTTCCCTCTTTTCTTCTTTTCTTTTCTTTTCCATCTTCTTCTTTCTTCTTCTTCTTCTTCTTTCGTTTCCCTTTCTTTCTTCTCTTCTTGTTCTTCGTTTCCCTCTTCTTCTTCTTCTTCTTCTTCTTCTTCGTTTCTCCCCCTCTTCTTCTTCTTCTCTTCTTTACGTTTCCTCTTCTTCTTCTTCTTCCTTCTTCTTCGTTTCCCTCTTCTCTTTCTTCTTCTTCGGTTTCCCTCTTCTTCTTCTTCTTCTTCTTATTTTTTTCGTTTCCCCTCTTCTTCTTTCTTCTTCTTCTTCTTCTTTCTTTTCGTTTCCCTCTTCTTCTTTCTTCTTCCTTCTTCGTTTCCTCTTCCTTCTCTTCTTCTTCTTCTTCTTCTTCTTCGTTTTCCCTCTTCTTCTTCTTCTTCTTCGTTTCGTCCCCCTCTTTCTCTCTTCTTCTTCGTTTCCGCCTTCTTCTTCTTCGTTTCCTTCTTCTTCTTCTTCTTCTTCTTCGTTTCCGCCTCTTCTTCGTGCGTTTCCCGTTCCTTCTTCGTCGTTTTTCCTCCTCTTCTTCGTCGTTTCCCTCTTCTTCTTCGTCGTTTCCCTCTCTTCTTCCGTCGTTTCCACTCTTCTTCTTCGTCGTTTCCTTCTTCTTGCTTCGGTCGTTTCCCTCTTCTTCTCGTCGTTCGTTTCCCCTTTCTTCTGTCGTCCGATCTACCCCTCGCTACTCTTGGGTCGTTTCCCTCCTTCTTCTTCGTCGTTTCCCTCCCATCTTTGTTCCTCTTCTTCTCTTATTCCCTCTCTCACGTTTCCTCTTTATCGTACTTGTTTCCTCGTTCTTCTCTTCGTTCGTCTTCAACTATTCTTTCCCTTCTTCTCCGGTTCCCTCTTCTTCTTCGTGCTCCGTTTTCTTTCCCCTTCACTCTCTTTTCGTCGTCGTTTTCCCCTCTTCTTCTTCGTCGGTCGTTTCCACCTTCTATCTCGTCGCTCGTATTTCCCACTCTTCTTCTTCGTCGTCCGTTTTTCCCCCTCTTCTTCTTATCGGTCGTCGTTTTCCCCCTCTTTTCTTCGTCGGTCGTTTTCCCCTCTTCTTCTCGTCGCGTTTTCCCCCTCTTCTTCTCTTCGTCGTCGTTTTTCCCCCCGTCTTCTTCTCGTCGTCGTTTTCCCCCTCTTCTTCTTCGTCGTCGGTTTCCCCCTCTTCTTCTTCGTCAAGTCATTCGTCGTTTTCCTGCTTCATCTCTTCCTTCTTCGTCGTCGTCGTTTTCCTGCTTCTTGTTGTTCTCTTGTTGTTGTTGCTGTTAATGCTTGTAATCTGAGGGTAATAAATAATTTCTTTTAAGCAATCACTGGCATAATCAATTATGCCACTACTTTAGAACTATTTAATTGCTAGTTAATTACAGTTCTTCTATGATTTTTTAGCGGTTTGGCCTTCATGTTTTATTGTTATGGTGAAAAATGCATGAAGTATTTAATTTTCTGGTTCTGTAATATGTTGCTATAGTTAAGCAATGTTTCGATTGGTAGTGTACTGATCACTTTTTTTATGGCTTGGGGTACAAATATATAAATTGTGAAAATTTAAATTATTTTGACCATTGTTTTAATATAGTTAATATAATTAATTAGAAATAATAAAATTAATGATTTTTTGAAAATTTTTTAATTAATAAATTATTTTCTTCCTTGTAGACATTTTACGAGTGAAATTCATAATTAGAGCCATTGATGAAATTCTGGTACAAACGAGCAGTGGTTGATCATTCAATACAGCCACACAGTATTATATTCCGGTGCCATATGAAGCAGGTGAGATATGTCTTAATTTTAGCTCATAAATTGAGCCATTTTTAACAATTTATAAAGCTTATTATCTTAGTAGTAGTGGAGTGAACCATGGCATAGTGATCAATCACTCTTTACATTTCAGTTAACCATACCAAAGTTCAAATCGCAATCAATCCTTGTGGAAATTTCGGTTTGCAGCAAGTTTTCTCCATTCCCCACTATTATTCTATGATCTGTTATCATTCAAATCCTATCATCATCCAGTATCTTCTTTTGGAATTAAAAATAATTACATATAGCTCTAAAAAGTATAGCAATTTTGCCTTCGTAAATTTTTCAATATTCTTATAGGTGATAAGAATGGCACTTTCTGGTCACTGCAAGTGTATGAGCTAATTTTTTCACACAAAACCAGATGATGATTGGGAAAAGCACCTGCGTCAGTGATAGTTTAGTTTTAGGCACATTCAGCATATCACATAGAATGCTTTTTAACATCCACGTTCAACTGTAGTAATTTTCAGTAAGCTTATCATTACTATCATTAAATATGTTTATTTTCCCTTTCTTCCACTACAGTATTAACTCAACAAGTAGTTTAAGCTTGGTATTTTATCAATTCTGTTTTCCTTTTTTAGTGTCCGGATGTCCTGACATAACAACACAACAAAACTTGTGCCTCAAACGAACTTCGAGTGCTATGTAGTTGACAATAAATGGCTATGTGTGTTGTAGCAGAGTCTTTAAGGGATACTTGGGAAAACTTTTTGGAGAAATTAGGGCAATCAGTTAATGGAAGAATGGTCAACCGAAACATGTTCAAAAGAATACGCATTTTTCGATTATCAAGCTGTGGTGCTTACCGTCGCCAAATCAACCAGGCAATTGTGCCTTCATATTTGTACACGTAAGTTCTGATTTGTTATCTGTGAGACCATTTATTTGTGGATTTTTTTGCCTATTAATGTTGAACTTGAAATTGTTTGATAAAAAGAAAATCTGATAAGCATATTTTCTTAGAGGAAATCCAAGTGTTTTTTTTTTCTCTTGTTAAAATTTAAAACCTAGCCAATAATTTGTTTGCTTTCTAGTAATTAAAATAATAAGATTAATGGGTCATTTTGGAAAACATCTCTCAATGTTATTAAATGTACTGGTGATTATTTACTTTTCAGTGTAATTTTAATATTTATACGCTTTGGCAACATTTTAAAATGGAATGATTGAATGGACATTGGGTCATATTTTGGGTGTTATGCAAATGCCAATTTGAACATTCTCTGGTTGTAGGATAGCAGAGTTTCTGCTTCAGATGAAGCAAGTATTTCTTAGGTGCCACAGCAACACATTGGTTAACCAATACAATATTTATTAATCCCCAAATTTGAATATTATTTCTGTTGTTTTTAACATATGAAAAGATATAATAATATTCTGAGGAAGGTGAAGACGACAATGGTTCTCAGAAATGGGTATGAAATGAAAATAATAAAGAAAATGAAAAGAAATATGAGAGGGTGGAAGCAATTAATCGGACAAGAACCTCGAACCATTGTGAATAAGGATGGTTGTTTCTATTATCAATGAATCCACGAGCAATACAAGAAAAGTAAAAGAACCATTTGATTCAGTGATAATGTAAAAGGTATTTTATTATAAATCTTCCATATATCTTCCATCTACTTAATAATGCTAAAATTTCATTTTAAAGACAAATCCATGTTCTGGAACTTGTTTAATTATTTTTCATTCACCCATTAATTATTTTCAGTTTACTTTCTATAAAAAAAATTTCCTTTTTTTTTTTTCATTTTTTTTTTTTTGATTTTTGCCCCCTTTTTGTGGAAAAAAAAAAAAAAAAAAAAAAAGCAAAAAGATATGGAAATTTAGAAATTTAGTCAGACTGTGTTTCAGTCTTTATCAAGAATTATTTTTTAATATGGAAAAACATTTTTGTTTGTTTTTTGTGTGTAAATGAGAGCTTCTGTTTTTTTCCATTAATGTACTTCAATGCCTTTGTTTATAAACAGTGAGAGCACAAGAGCATTAATTTTTAATTTTGTATTGTTATTGCAGTTTTTGTTACAGATGTTGGTTGTTGTTATTAATTATATTATTATTGTTATTATTATTATTTATTATTCATTATTATTATTATTATTATATTATCACTTATTATTATTATTATTATTAATTTCAGATTTTTGAGTGCAAGTTATGATCAAAGTAAACTTGATTCTTGTGGTTGTGGCAAAGTTTTGTAAACGCGCTGATGAATCTGAAAAGTTATTCTGTTGCACCAGTTTGAAGTATTTTAATAATACATAGTTCATTGGCTTGTTCAAAGTTGAAAATATGGCAGAGGAGGCAATAGACCGAGATCGTGCATCTTCACTCATAGGAGATGTAAGGTCAAAATGTGTTTTTTATTATGTTACTTAGTTTGCACTAGTTTGGTAGCTTCTTATTTGAGATTTTTTATAACTGACTCTTTCCTGTAAATTATCAGTAGAGCAACACGGAAGTTTTGGCAAAAATGCCTTTCTGTTATTGTTACTATTTCATGACTTTTGAACATCTCTAAGAATCACATTGAAGTGTGCTTCCTGAAGTTGTTTTATGTAGATTTGTAATTTTTCCTTTTTCTGGTTATTTAGCTTCTGATGCCTGATTTTTGCCATTTTTGTCTTATTTTGTGCTTTTTCTGCCTTAATAACGTAATTATTTGCTGTTTTCTGCCTCTCAACCGATCTCCTGAAGCTGTAATATATAATCCGCTAAGCCTAGACAACATCACAGGGCCGGTCTTATTTTTGGTTCTTTCCTGTATTAGAGAAAGCATTTGTAACATCGAAATAAAAAAAAGAAAAGGACAACTAGTCAAGATTGGTGATTTTGTTCATTGATGCAACAAGACTGTAGTACCTCTCATGAGGATTCTCATCCTACTTTGAATAATGGTATCGGGGATACCTTTTGACCGACATCCTCTCTGAGTATGATTGATACCAGTCTTGGTGGTAATTGCTGGCATTACACTCAAATACCCTCATTAATAATTTTTGAAGAGATAAGCAATGAATGAATAAAACAAATTCGTAGGCATTATAACTGGTGTGGTCCAATTGTTGAATCGAGAATACCATGAAAAAATGTTTGCTTAATGTAAGTGCTAATGAATTTTAGTGTAGAATATAATGGTGAATACTTTTAATTATTTATTTTTTTTAATAATGGCTTTTTAAATGTGTTTTTGTTGTTTACTTGCCCTTTTTGCACCCCTTAGCTTATCGCTTGAATAAATGCTTTCTTTTTTTTTGCCTAGTCTTTTGTAAATGAATGTCTTTTTTGACTGCCTATTTTAGGAAAATGTAATATACCTGAACTTTCGGGCTCTAATTAATCAGTAAAGCATAAACAACCTGCATTGTAGTGGTAGAATTTTTGTCTTTGGGGTTAGTTTTCTTCATGGAAATACTTTTCTGTGTAGATAGTTCTTAGTAACTTTCTTATTTCTTTTAGGAGGACAAAATAAGAGTTTGTGTGGAGGCTGTGGGACTGTGCCACCTGAATCTTATCCTTCTCTTTCTTCTGGTTCACTATTTAATATGCGACTTCTGTTAATAGTACATTTTAATTTGGCCACTAACCAAGTACTAAAACTACTAACATAAGTATATATTGACTGTGATATTAATAATGGTATCTGTTAAAGAGGTTAAGTGGAGTTCATGAAGTAAGCTCTCATAAGTTTCATCGGTTTTTACAATCATAGATCAAATTGATATGATCTTGTTTTGCTTGTTGTTTTCTGTACCTATTACAACGTATGAATTGCTGTAAAAAATTACCTACAAACAAATATCCATAAGTGGTATGTGGAATGGTGTTAATATGAAAGTCATTAGGGGCCTGTTTTATAAATACGTTTGTATGTATGTCAATGAGAGAAACCATGCAAGAATGTTGAGTGTGTGAATGTTGCCATGCTTTAGATTTATTAATAATCATGTTACCGTAGAGTTCAGAAGCGTTTCTCAGCTGTGAATACTCCATTCTAAGTAAGAAAACAGAGACAAATATATCTACATATTTCAGACAAAATTAGGAATGATGTATTGGTGGTGATACATGATTGCCATTCTTTATCATGTAAATGCTAAGTTCATTGGCATTCCTCCCATTTGTTGCTTCAAAGAACTTCGGCGGGTCTCTACTTACCAGAAAGAATTATTTTTCAATTAAATACATCCTATAATCAATAAATTCTTTCATCAGAATCTAAATGGTAAAGTATGTTAAAACTGTGTAATGAATCATGGCTGAAAAAATTAAACCAAAAAGATTCCAGTGTATTTTTTATGATAGAATGTTTAAGTCGCATTTGCGTATAACAATTTTAATTGCAAATTTATTGTCCCATTCTGAAAAATGTATTTGATGGTCAAGAAACAGTTTGTAAGATATGCTGACCGCACTGTCTTGGCAATTGTTGTTTGAAGAAAAAAAATGAATTTTAAATGTTATGTATTGGAAAAGTTGTATTGTTGTAATAATAATTTATAATGTTATTCAAAGAAGAGATGAGGTTAAAGACATTATATATTTCTTCATAAATGAAGAAAAAAATTATGTATGAAGTTCCTTTTACTTCCAAAAGTAATTATCTGAAGCTATATTTTTACCATAGGTTACGTTTGAATATTTCCAGGAACATTTTTATATCGCAGAAACGATTGGGAAGCCATAGATACTTGTTCATGCAATTCCTTTTTTCTATTTATAATTATGTAATATACCAAATTCTGCCTCTCTCAGATAAGAATAATTGCATTATAAATCATATTGCAGAAATTTTCTTGAATGAATGCTAGTATTAGAAAAAACAACTTCAATAGCTCTGAATTGAACTATGTATTTCAAATTAAATATAGATTTATAAGATTTACTAATTTGCTCATTATTTATTGTAATGTTTTAATTTACCATTCAAAAATAAGTATTTCTTTCAGGTTTCATAAAGTGTATTACACTGTGTAAAATAAACAAACTCTGCTTTGAATGTTAATTCATTGCTGAAGATCAGTGTCCCCATTATTCGTCTTGGTGTACTGTGTCATATCAAATTGTGCCTTTGCTTTAACTTGTTAAGGTACTTTACTGATTGCAAACTATTTAATAAAGATTTCCACAAAAAAAATATTTTGTGTTTGTGAGACAACTTTTATTCTTTCAATAATGTTTTGTGTAGTAGGGTTACACTTTTTAACCATTAGTTAATTAATTGTTTATAGTGATTTATAACTGGTATCAAGATAACAAATTACAGTATGAAGAGATGTTTGCTTTTTGGAAAGATAGTTTTATTACAATAATTTTGGAAGGTGTTCTCACTGCCTTCATTAATTTTCTTCAATGCTAGCTGCGCAGTAATTTCCTTATAATTTTAATTTTTACAAAAATTATCCATATTTTTTAAAGTAGTGATAGCTTTGTAAGGTAAATTGCATGATTGTACCTTTTATCAACAAATCGATATTTTTGGCTTTTTATTGTGTAAAATTATTTTGTTTGTTCATGTAACTTCTTGTGACTTTACTTGGGTTTGGGATACAGTGTTGCACTTTTGCATTGCACAGTGAGAGCAATATTTTAGATCCTTTGAAAAAGGAAAATTATTTTCAAGTGAAATTTTTGTAGAATTGCCCCTGGAATGAGATATTCTTTTTTATTCTTAAACTATCATACAAAGAGTAAAAGCACAATACTAGCACAAAGAACCATTATTTGATTCATCTTTCTCTTTTTGCCATCTGAGCATGTGGTTTGTGAATTTGATCATATGCCCAATATTCTTTCTTTCAGCAAATAAGCTCTCATGCCAATTAAGAACAAAGAATAGTATGTTTGCTGAATGTCATAAATATTATTTGTAAAAAAGGAAAAACTAGGTATGGATTTCAGTGTTTCTAATTAGTTTTTGAACAATGGATAGATAAAAAAAAATCTGAATTCAGTGCAGTTTTAGCATTGTTTAAAAGGGCAATCACATTCAATGCAATGAAAATGAAACAATATGCAATGACTGACTGTTAAGGTTAAAAAATTTCTGGGTCTCTCTAATTCAGTTCATCGTCACATGGGGATATCCATATATAATATGATTAAACTGTAAATTAAGGTTCATTATTTTGCTCTTCAGATTTCTTTCAAATTCCGCCAGTACTTTACGTGCGCTTGCTGATGTATTTTCAAATGCCACAATTTGAACACAACTTTCTGGGGAAAATACTTCCCGTAGTAACACAACTTTTAAGAATGTAGTAAACAGATTGTGTGTGTAATTAGCAATGTCATCAAAGTGATTTCGTGCGTAGAGCGGTGCCGACTACTGTGGGCTGGCGGTTTTTTCTTCTCAGTCGAATGCTCTCTCTTTGCGAGGCACTGTCCCCAGACGGGACAAATTTAGCTCCCGACCTATGAGGGTAAGTGTAGCGCACGTAGTGTGG
>BOPP01000042.1:8874560-8904052 GCA_017312745.1 Gryllus bimaculatus
AATGGATAGATACAAAAAAAAACTGAATTCAGTGCAAGTTTTAGCATTGTTAAAAAGGCAATCACATTCAATCAAGTGAAAATGAAAAATATGCAATTGACTGCTGTTAAGGTAAAAAATTTCTGGGTTCTCTCAATTCAGTCAGTCGTCATCATGGGAGATATTCCATATATAATGTATTAAACTGAAATTAAGGTTCATTATTTTGCTCTTTCAGATTTCTTTCAGAATTCCGTAGTACTTTAGTGCGGCTGCTGATGTATTTTCAATGCACAATTTGAACACAACATATTCTTGGGGAAATACTTCCCCGGTAGTAACACAACTTTTAAGAATGTAGTAAACAGATTGTGTGTGTAATTAGCAATGTCATCAAAGTGATTTCTGCGTGAGTCCGGTCGCGACTACTGTGGGCTGGCGGTTTTTTCCTTCTCAGAGTGCTCTCCTTTGCGAGGCACTGTCCCCAACGGGACAAATTAAGCTCCCGACCTATGAGTGGTAAGGTAGCGCAACGTAAGTGTGTTTGTGTGTAATGTGTGTATGTGTGCATGTGTGTGTGTGCGTGTGTGGTGCATGTGTGTGTTGTCGTGGTTGTGCATGGTGTTGTGGCATGGTGTGTCGTGCATTGTGTGTGTGTGCATTGTTGTGTGTGTGCATGTGTGTGTGCTGCATGTTGTTTGTGTGCATGATGTGGTGTGCATCGCTGTGTGTGTGCATGTGTGTGTGTGCATGCATGCCATGTGTGTGCGTGCATGTGTGTGTGCGGCATTGTGTGTTTGCGTGCATGGTGATGTGTGTGATGTGTGTGTGGGTGCATGTGTGTGTGCGATGTGTGTGGTGTTCATGTGTGTGTTGTGCATGTGTGGTGTGCATGTGTGTGTGTGTGCTGTGTGTTGTTGCCATGTGGGTTGTGTGTGCATGTGTGTGTGTGGCATGTGTGTGTCGTGTGCAGTGTGTGTGTGGTGCATTGATTGTGTGTGTGATGGGATTGTGTGTGTGCATGTGATGTGTGTGTGCATGTGATTGTGTGTGGTGCAGTGAGTGTGTGTGTGTTGTCGTGTGCATGTGTGTGTGTGCATGTGTGTGTTGGTGTTGTGTGTTCTGTGTGTGTGTAAAGGGGAGGAGGGACCCTTGATGGAGGACCAAATGATGGCGCACGATCTGGCTTTTAAAGTATTATATTCTGGCATGACCGCTTCTTCACTATACTTGCGGTCCCCGTTTCTTCGTACCTCAGCGCTTCGTACCGTACCGGCTGAGCGTGAGAGGGGCGGTATCGCTCCCAGAAGCAAATATTATTTATTTGTAGAGGCCTACAAAAATCCCATTAAGGGCAATGACCTCCTCGCTTTCACATTTACACAGAAAAACATTTCGCAATATAACAAGAATATTATTTAAATGAGACTATTCTACACAAATTTAGATTTTCGCAGAATCACATAAGTTTGCTTAGATTTAATTACCCTTTTTGCACAGAAAAACACATGTACCCCATATAGAACAATTATGAATACACAAATGAATTATTATTATAAATGAAAGTGCATATATTAAAAGGATTGCTACAAAATACAGCTTATTATACCAGGGAGACATTATTTACATGAATTCTGTCTGAGTGTAAAGATTATATCTATAATTAATTTTTAGCTATCTCCTAATTATCTGTTACCTAAACCGACACTTAAAATCGAAAAGAATAAAAAAACGGAACCAAAACAAAACAAAACATGAATCCTCAAAATTTAACAAATTTCTGCCTTGTCTCGGAACTCTTCCGTAAGTGTCTTCCTCTGGCCACCCAGCTCTCGCGTGGCTTTTACCTCTGAACACGATTTGCACATAAAGTGTATTACAATAACGAACAAAACCCACTTGAATCGCGATAAAGTTATCATCTGACAGTGCTGGATCTTAAATTTTAATGAAATTTCGCGTGTTATTGGAACACAACACATGTTCAGTCAATTCATGACGATACTGATGAATTATTCATGTTTGCCAGTTTTTTGTCATTGATTAATGATTCAAAATTGACATTTGATAAATGCAGTTTTTTTGTGTAAAGTTGGTCGTTCTGGAAGGAAGCGCTCTTTTTGTCCTCTTACACAGTTGTGTAATATTCTTCCCGATAAGTCATTGCGCAAGCCTCATTGTTGATATGGAGTGCAGGAAGATCTCAGAGATTTATTGTTTTAAAGTTATGACGGTGTGTTGCTCTCCTACGACAAATCATGTTCCTCAATAGTAAGAATCTCTACTAGTTTGCACGAGTTTCAATTTATTTTCTCGTATTAAACAATGATACCCCAATGCAAAACATAATGAAAATCATTCCCGGTGTTCACGCCTTCTGTTGAAGAAAAACGTAGAAATTATGAGAGTCAGACGGCAAGCTCTTCAAAATTTTATTCATTAATGGTGAAACTTAGTGAAAAGATTAATTCCAATAAACGAATTACAAATTATTTCTTATATTAAATGGCTCACATTGGAAGGTGCCGAGTGTGATTCGAAACAGCTTTATTTTGCTTTCCCTTCAGTGTCGGAGGTGTCCACCACGTCATCGATAGTATTAGCGGACCGAATGACAAATAATACTTTTATAGTAATGATGCTCAAATTCAATACTTTAGGAGAGAATTGAGACATTAGAAACAAAATACAGATATTTTTATTGTATTAGTAATGTGTGCTACAGAATGGCACAGGACTTTCATAATAGGCCTTCATAACATAACCTTTCAGATGCCATCAATGCCCAACTGGAAACGGACCAACCAAGCCCGGAAAATTAATTCTTATTATCTTCTAATCGTTTTCTATTTCCTATAGTCTCGGCTAGCGCGTATTAGAACTTATTTTTAATTTATAAGGATAAATTATTACAACAGATATAGATTACTTGGTTCTAATGTGGCTAGGCACGAAGCCTTCTAACGCCATTACAATACCTACATCCCTTTCTCGTCTAAAATCTTTTCGATAGTATACTAGTATTCACCCCAAACTTTAAAAATAAATACTTGATTAACTTACTTGATGTGTAGCTTATTGACATATTTAAATTATATTCTCTCCAGTTCTAGCTCTGATCAATCAACCAAGCTCTGTTTACCCATTCCCTAATGCAGTTTTCCCTAATGGTCCGGACCTTCCTAAAAATGTCCTAATTCTATCATAAATTAGATCTTTTGGTCACCTAAATGTTTGGGCGAGGCGTTACGTTCTGTTTTAGGAAGATAGTTAATTTCCCATTCCCATCATTTTTTTCTCCAGTTTTCGGTTGCAAGCAAATTTAAGAGGGATGTGGATCCAGTCTCCTATCACCGAAAGCACACAGATGTAGTTACCACTTGCGTCCTTTAGTCTACGCTGCACCCACCCCCAACCCTGCAACGTATCCCCCTCTTGCTTTCTCTTTCCAGAGTATAACGTACTTCGCAACTCCCTATGGATCGCATGGATTTGAGCTCCAGCGAACTTTTTCAGCGATTGCTGCCAGATCTCTTGCCTTTTTACATCCGCAAGTCTTATAGGAAATCAGCCTTTCTATTCCATAGTTCCCCTATCTCCCACCATTTCCGGAGAGGACGTCTCCCAACCCTGCGCGGTCAAGCTAGCCGTTTAATTTTGTACACGCCCAGATTAGCGATGGTCGCTTCCTGCCATTGCACTCTAAAAGCACCTATGTATAAGTGTGCGGCCTGTTATCTGCTAATTTATCCAGAGTTTATACGTTTCATTTTATAAAATCTCTCCAAATTCCTATACTACCGACCTCTCTTATGACTCCGCTATTTGCTGTCGCACACCTAGACACTCCTGGTAATTAATTTGCTCTCAATAATATGTTCGATGCTTTTAATCCGATCTATCCTATTCCATCCTTCCCCATATTCTGGCTTCATAGTTCATAGCTGGTAAGAACTAATGATTTTAACAGTGTATCGCATACTTTTACCGGGCAATTCCGGAACCCTGCGCACTGCGCAAACGATTTCTTGAGCGCAATTCTTTCCTTTTGCTGTGGAGCCGTCAATATGTGATTATTCCATCCCCCAATCAAAAAATTTTGCACCAAATATGTAAATGTTTTGACGCGGTCAATCTGTCCCGCGGTCAACTTCTATTAGAACTTGCCACATACTCTTGCTGCTGCCATCTATCGCCGCAGAAAGTACATTTTTTTTAAAAAATCCTAATTTTTCGGATTCCTATTAGCTTAGGGATCGTAAATAGTATTTAAAATAATTAAGAACGGTAAAAAGCCTCGTCCGAAAATGGTAATGTTTCCTTGAAATTTGGAGCCGTTTGGTAAAGTCTTATATATATTAGTCGGCATTCAACTGCGTAGTCATTACGGACCACGTATTGCATGTAACTGGGCATGTATAACCATGAGGATTGTCACGGTGTGATGATGACGTGCGTGGAAAGGCGACGAAACACAAACAACCATGACACGAGGCGGAGACTCGAACCACCAACTTCGGTCCGAGATCGCCACATAACGGTACATATTGCTTTAGCGATTCATCCGGACCGGCAAAAATCGTTATTTTGTTTAATTTTTTTAATTGCACATATTGCACGCAATATTGTGCGTAAATATTAAATTTTCAAAAAAATTACTTGCCTTAATGGAATTACCTCACTACGGAGAACAAATTTATTTGAAGTATAAACTCGTGTTTTAATTTGTGGTTGTGGTCCCACCCGAAAAAAATTCATAAACGTTAACGTTGACCGTCAGACGTTTTTAAAAATAATCACTTTTTCGGTATCAAGGATATCCAAATACACATGTTTAACCAATCCAACCTTCCCTGTTTTATGGATCTCAGACTTCTGTACATGGCCATGCTTGTGAACTGCGCCATTTATTTTTATTTACTTTATTTATTTATTTATTATTTATTTATTTTTAATTTATTTATTATTTATTTTATTTATTTATTTTATTTATTTAATTATTTATCTTATTTATTTATTTATTTATTTAAATTTATTTATTTATTTATTTTATTTATTTAATTTATTATTATTTATTTATTTATTATTTATTTTATTTATTTATTTATGTATTATTTATTATTTATTTATTTATTTATTTATCTTATTTTTTATTTATTTATTTATTTATTTATTTATTTATTTATTTATTTATTATTTATTTATTTATTTATTTATTTATTTATTTATTTATTTATTTATTTATTTATTTATTTATTTATTACATAACAGTATAAAACTGTGTGTGACCGTGCTACGAAAGAAGTTAATTCTGGGCACATTTTCATAACTCTGGGATCTCTATCCTAAGCCATACAAGTTGAACTTTGAATCCGGGAAGAAATGAGTGTGTTTTGCAAGGATTGTTGTTAAAACATACGCTCCAATGTAATAAAATCTATTTTGAAGGGTAAATCAGCTATTGGATTCTTATCCTTCATGTCCTTCGTGAAGGACTAATACTTCCTGTCGCGGCAACATGGAGACCGATAATTTGAATAACTACATTTCCCTCTGGGTTCTAGACGACGTGCTCAAATAATGAAGTTACATTTATGTCCAGAAGCAAAACAAATGACCATCTCAGCATTTGCTCAAGGATCAGGGTAACTGGATGAAAACCTGGGGGTCATTGACCCAGAATCTGAACTGCAATACTTGTTACAGGCTCTGTAGAATTATACAATCCAAATGATTAATTATACAAAACATATCATTGGTAGCATTTTTATTTCTTCCTTTTTTGGTTCGCCGTATAGTATTGTACAGTTATGCAGCAGAAAATATTTTACATGGGACTTAAACTTATCTATCAAATATAATCTTTAATGTCATCTAACAAAGTGTTGTAAAATAATGTACATGCATTGAATGTGAATATTTTGTAGTGAGCTTTTGATACTGTCACCTGATGAATATGATTACTAGTCGTCGATAGACATTATATTCCCGCCCTGAAGTAAATCATTTTGACAAAAACCACTGACTCGTAAATAAAGAAACAAGATAATGGTAAAATTCATGTATTAATAAAGAGAGGCTTACAAGAATCACGTGGGTCATTATGGCGTAGTATGAGTTTGTGAGGGAAACGGTGAATTGTGTTCGCACGCGTCCCGATAGAGTGCTTTTACACATATTAATTTTATAAATTCATAAATATCTATATAAATCACAGCTAACAAAACAACTTCCAAATGTCACTCATTATGTTAGAAAAAAAATTGTACACACATTTTATATGAAGTTAAATCCTTTAGAATCTAAATGCAGAACATATCCAGATCGTTCACAAAATTGTTGTACGTATGAGAACAATTTCTTAGCGTTCCTCGATTTTTTTCGTTTGTATTTAAAAGTTCAACAATATCTCATTTATTATATTCACGTTTGGCAGATTCGTCACAAACGGTTCCGATGCTCCAGCGGGACTTCCTAGCACTGATTAGCTGATTGTTACGGCAAGGTAATGAGTGTGTTACCGTACGTCTATACTGTGATGTCACCGTAGCTGCAGCACGTGGGCGTATGGTATGCAACCTCCAATCGTGTGACACTCGGCTTGTTTTTATACGGCTTCTCCACTCGTGCGAGTGCGGCCTGTGATTGTTTGGAACGTCCTTTCGATGCGTGGAAGGCTGAAATGGCTGGGACTGCTTAGTCGACTAAACCCGTTTCGAATTATTTGCGGAGAATGGGTGCGGAATCTCACAAAACGAGGAATAATCATAAGTAGGGGGCAGATTTTAATGAAATGAATTTTTTTCTTTTTCACTTTGCCACAATGCCGTTTAATATAGAAATTCATTTTATTATTTTATTTATTTATTTAATAGGTAATTATTACAGACAAATTAGCTTACTTGATCCTATGTGGCTAGGCCGAAGGCCTTTAAGCCATTACAATACCTACATCCTTTCGCGTTCTAATCTTTCGAATTCTGGTATTCACCCCAAATGGTCTCTCCATCGCATCAAAGCCGCGGAAAAGAGACCATAAGGTACGGCTCAGGAAAAAACCCCTGAAGGGGGAAAAACCTGCCGTCAGAAGCCGAGTACATTCTAATCTATCCGACGTTTATTTTAGCTATATTATTTTCTGGCGCGGGCGTCCTGCCGTCTCCTTCCAGTGCTTGGCCTCCTCAGCACCTGAAATCAAACAGCGAACATCGAACAAATTCATTTTATGTTAAGAGAAAACCTATACGTCATTTCATGGGATTTTTTTTTTCATTTTCGTCGATTTTAACTAATGAGCTATTTGTTATCTTTTTACGTCATTTTTAAACCAGTTTTGCTGATTTCGTCGTTTTTAATATCATTTTCATGGTACTTTCTTCAAACAATATTGACGAGGTGCAACAAATGTTCACCATAGAATTCCTGAGTAGCCTGTTCTATTTCTTCACTCATATATCGCAATGTCAGCCGTTGTGAGTTGTATGTAATCTAAGGTTCCTGTGACGTTATAGGCGGCATTACCAGTTCAGCCGATTTCGCGATGAATAAAGGCAGATATTTTCTTTTAAAGAACAGTCCAAACCCAAAATTTGCAAGCTGAGTTCACTTGAACAAAGGGAAGAAGCCTAGATTACATCAGTAATATACCCAACAGCTGGAGTTGTTCATCTGAAGTGGCTTTGATCAATTTTTACGTCATTTTTCTTTTTTAGGGCATTTTAAAAGCATTAGCATTTTATTGATCATTTTTGGCTACAGTTTAGATCATCAAAATCTACCCCCTAATAATAAGAAATGAGAATCCAATAGCAAACGAATTTTAAAATAAACCTTTCATATCACATTTATTGAATTTAATGAGAGGTTTTGCCGTCAAACCGAGATTTCTAAATCATTTATAAAGTGCCGTAAGAGAGATCAGGACATAAAAAAGAAAAATATCATAAAACTTAGCGTAGGCAGTTCTAATCATTTAAAAGACAGAACACTTTACGATATTTCGACTCCTCGTACCCGTCACTTAAGAAAGTCCCTAGATACTGGGCAAATCTATCGATGACCAAAATGCCACGACTCGGCACTGCTTTCCTTGCGTACGGCCTATTGTTTAGAGGTGAAGACGACGGTTTAAAGATTTAAATCACTTAATAGAAAGATTAAAGAAACACGAAGCTTCTAGAAGACATGTAAAAAATTGCCTTCAGGTAGCGTTGAACAGGTAACAGATCAATTAGATAATGCATACAGGATAAATATTGGAAATCATCACAATGAACTAGTGAAACAAAATAGACGTGTATTGAGCGTAATTAATTATATTAGTGTATGTAGTGTTTTTGAAACGGGACGTGATGAATCTAAATAATCCACTAAATTTTAGAGGATTAATTGATTTCAGTGCAGAATTAGATGCGGGCTAAAAAATCTGGAAAGTACAACAGTAATTTTAAGGTCTTCTAAACCGAATCAGAACGAGTTGCTTCATATTATGTCAGAAGTATATCTAGAAAAAATTGCAGAGGAATTCAGGGAAGCAAACTTTTTTAACTGTTATTGCTAACTGATATTTTTATTAAAATATTTAATGTAAAGCATTGTTGTACAGAGCGTTTGATTTGTTGTTGAGCCGTGTGCGTGCTACGTTTTTGGAAAACTATTTTGTGTGGTTTTGTCCAGCAGCATTTTTTCTTTTATTGCTGCGTATGTATTCACAACAAGAATACAAAATTAACCTTAATTATAATTTGCTGCACTTTTGCCTCAAAACATTTTAACATTTAATTTTCAGTACATAGCAATTAAAGCTAAACCAAAGAGTACTTCTCAGAATCTACTGAAACTGAAGGGGTTAATACCATTCGTAATACAATATCTAAATTTTGAACTACCAAATTACGTTGACAATGTGTTCTAATACATTTGTTGACAATGTTTTTGGATAAACTAAAATTGATAGAATTTTAAATTCTTCGTACATTGCAATCCCATTAATGTCAACATTAAATGTAGTTTTTTAAATGTTGGGAACTCAAAGCTGATTGTTTATCATTGCAATGCTTTAAAATATTTTCCTTCGTGTATTATTTATATTCTCTACGTCAAATACAACCTGGAAGCATCGTAAAGGCTATTCGATTGCTCAAATCTTCCTTCAAGGCAATTTACAGCTGCTTTCAAAGTAAGTTGAAAGCATTTTATTTTAAATCCGTCAGATTAATAACGGATAATCTAAAGCTTTATGTATGAAAAAGTCTACTATTTCTGAGACAACGAATGATATTGATTTGAATTATGAAGATCAAGATGTTTCAAAATGAAAATTTTCGGCAAGTTCAGTTGCCACTTTTCGAATATCTATAAACCATTTTTCCGTATGCTGAAATTTTAAACAAACAATTGTCTTCTGCAAAGTTGTTTAGCTTCAGATATTTCAATAGATACCTGCTGCAATTATTTACTAGCACAATTTACCCGCTTTAGTCTGTTGAACCAAATCATTATACAAAATGAACATTGAAATCTTTTCAATTTTTGGGCTAAAACTTAAGCTTCGTGTCTCGAAACAGAATCTAAATGGTTTAATAGCTTCAATTGTACTTTCCAAATTTGATTGGCTTAAATATTTGAGTGTGAATTTTCTTAAAATGTCTTTTCAACACGAGCCAAGGACATGTTCAGATACAGATCAGATACAGTTCAGATATCAGATTCAGAGTTTCAGAAAAGTGAATAGCTTACACCGGTTCAAAGAATGAAATTGCATCTTTTGATGGTGTCGCAGAATCATTAACTACAAAATACAATGAACAATAATTGCTCGATTTATTTTATTTATTTACTTTTTTGCTCACGCATAGGCCGATTTCGACCATGCGTGCATGCATCTTGCATTTACCGGAGCTCAGTAACATTATCTCGATGGCAGGTGCATGTAATTTTTATCATGAGATCAGCATTAGCTAGATCCTTTTTTTATCCCCCGGTGTTGTTAGCTCTAAGGGTATGGAAGACGAAATGTTGATAGTGAGAGGTGAAAGGTCAATAAATAGATACAGACATACACGAACACACTCATGCCCGAGGCGAGACTCGAACCCGCGATTTTTTGATCCGAGACTGCTACGGCACTACTGCCTTAGTGATCTAGGCCAGCGGATCGGCAATTGCTGGATTAATTATATTTAATATTTTTGTTGCACTCCCGTATGATGCCATTTCGTATTTACGGCCTTGTCATATCCCCAGACCACGTACATTTTCAATGGAAATTTCATATTCTTCTAATGATTTTAAAAAAATTATCTGCAGTTGTTTCTTCCACGGGTAAAAAAGCCAAAAAGTATTCACAAATGTTTTCTTCGACATTTCCATAATTTGTGTAAATCGTAACACGATAGACACTTGCCCAAATTTGCTTGAATCTTTTACATTCAACTGCGACCGAGAAATATTTTTCTGTTTTCAAATTCGATACAATTTCTTTTCTTTCTTGTCTCAAAAGCTTCGCATTTGTCTCATTAGTTAACAATGCACAAAAATGTAATCTGAAGTTCAATTACCAATTAGCTTTCGCACTTGTCTCATTGGTTAGCAATTAACAAAATGTTACCTGAAGTTCAATTACCAATGAAAAAAAAGTTTTATATAACTCAGGAGCAAACATGTTAAGTTTTTCAAGTGTTGTGAAACTGGCATTGTTTTTAATTCAAATTTATTATTTTTTACTTTCCTGTATAATTACGTAAATACGGAGTAATATTCGTAGTGTAGAAAAAGTTACGTAATGCTGCGCAAAAACATGTTGGATTTTCACCAGAAAAAAATTCATTGCCGGGCTCTGATCACGTAAAAGTAGAGTGCTGAGTAAAGCTAAATTAAGAAAAAAAGTCCTTTAGCACATGGTGTATATATCCAGAATCCATGTTTTGTGAGTCCTTGATACTGAAAAACCAATTGGCGGCAGTCCGTCTGTCCGTCTGTCCGTCTGTCCGTCTGTCCGTCTGTCCGTCTGTCCGTCTGTCCGTCTGCTCACCACTAGTGCATAAACCATAAGTATATTTTTTTTCCAAAATGGATATTCCCGGTTGATCTGTCTCCATTCAAAGCGCAGCGATTTTGAAAAAGTTTCTCCAAATTTTGGGGGTACTTCCCGGACATTTTCAAACTTTACTCAAAAAACGGCTCCAAATTTTTTATTTAAATTTTTTGTAAAAATCGAGTAAAATACACTTATGTAGGTGGCGTATGTCTAATATTCACGGTTACCTCTGAATTTTCAAAAATTACAAAACCTGGAATTTTTCCGGCGTCTTCTTTTAACTACAAAATTGAAGATAAATATTTTTATTCAATTAAATTTATTCTCTGTAGGGAGTTCTTTCATTAAGGTCTTGTACAAAAATGTAATTGTATTTGACTTGTCTCTCCCGTCTTTAATATTTGCATTAGCGGCGATTTGTTCACTTTATTATATTGATGAATACTTGTGCTTTAAGTAATGCCATATACAGTTTCTCGAAAGCAACCGTTTTCTGTGGAAACTGGCTCACAATGCAGCATTTTCAGAAATGTTAAAATTCCATTTTCTCATAAATGGCTCCAATTTTTTCTTCAAACATTTTGAACGGTTAGTACTAATTGCAGTGTTTAATATGACTGAAAGTTAATTTTGGGGTATTTTTTGTTTTTTTCTAAAACACACAAATGTAACTTTCTTTGAAAGATCTCTCACACTATTAATGTGCAAATATCAAATAATTTGTAAACACTATTTTATTTGTGAGTTGATGTGCTTCAAATGAATTTCAATGAAGATTTTCGAAAACTCAAAAACTTTCTGTAAGAAAGTGCTTCAAATTTCGAATTGACAGTTACGCTTAAACACCATCTTCTTAAAACGGCTTCAACTGTTTGAAAGAAAATTGGTATTTAGTAAGAGGTTTAACTGATCTTTAATATTCTTAATATACCATTCCGTTCTAACATTAGAAAAACGCAAATTTAAGAAAATTTCAAAAATGTGTACTTTGGGCGGCGATAGATGGCGGCTGACAAGAATATGTGACATGTCCGAATAGCTAGCCGAGACCAAACAAATTTCTATTCATCAAGGATTAATACGGAAAAGTCTGTGCCATTCTGTAGCTCCACTTGTTTAATTTTGTGTTTATTTAATTTTTCTCATGGCTATAAATATTGATGGATAGAAAATAGAATGGTCTACAGTCAAAACAATGAAATCTGCAATTCGTTTACCATTGCAAATAAGTTTCCCTGAACCCGTACATTTTACCGTTCGCAGACGATCCCAGCCGCGACGCTCGGAGAGTCGAGGCCTCACTCGCTCACCAAAACCCTCACGCAACTCCCGTGCTGATATACGGGAACATTTCTCTTCATTGCTCTTCATTTTCCTTAAAGATGATGCTGAAAATGGTGTCCTTCGGCTCGAGTACATTCATGGGACCTTCAGAATATATTCTGATTCACCTTTTGAAGTAAGCCTCGAGAAATTGCTGCGATTTTCTCGCCTATTTTGCAAGATGCCTCAAAGATTTTCTTGGAGAACGTTGTAAGCTAGCAGAGATTTCGATCATCTCTTATGTCAGGAGGTTGCTTTATCAACGCTCTTGTTTATCAATTAAAATTCCAATGCGGCTGCGTTGTTGTTGACAAGCTTCAAAATTGTCGACCGGTGTGGAATATTGACGCCCGGAAATTTCTTAATAAGTCATTTGCGACACGTATTGGCAGACTTAAGTCGAACGAAGGTGTCGTAAAGAAATGTTTTCTGCTCCAAAGAAAATTTCATTATGTGCAGTTGCTCGCTCTCGGGGCACTGGTGTTTCGGTCGGTCGTGCCGAATGACGAACGCACCGGATGAAGGGGGCCTTGTTGACCAGTCCTCGGGTCACCGAGGGCTCGCTCGATTGAGGCAAGCGGCGCATCATCTTCGGCGAAAGATAAAATAAACACAGCGAAAATGTCTATTTTTTCAAATGTTGATATTCTCGCGTTTTTTCATTTAATCTTATTATTTATTTTTGTTCATTTCATTTGTTAAAATTGTTATTCATATTTCAACTATTTATAGTTAAAATGAGTGGGAGGGATTCTGGAGATCAAGAAAACGTGCGCAGATTCTCCTCCATATGTCACATACAGATTTTACTGTTATTTGACTATATAAATCAAATTTTACTGCATCGCCATTCTATATACTTTCGTACTAAAAGAATGTATTGTAATTTAAAGTCAGAAAAACTCGTGTTGTAGGGTCCTGATATCAAAAAAGTGATAAGTCTGTCTGTCTCTGTCTGTCTCTGTCTGTCTCTGTCTGTCTGTGTCTTTCTGTCTGTCTGTCTGTCTCTGTCTCTCTGTGCACAACTCTAGCGCAAATATCGCTCAGAAGATTGCTCTAAAATTGATATTCTCCAATCGTTCTAGTCGATGTCGAGGACCCTGGGATTTGAAACCGATATTTAAATTTTGACAGAGTCTTCGTACAAAATAATTCGTACATTTAAGACAAAGTCTTCGTACAAAATAAGCTCTTTAAAAAATGTCATTTGCAATTTTTTGAAAAAAAGAGTAGTTTTTTATTAATTTCTGCTTGAAATTAATGAAATATATACATGTGTCACACCAACTACGGGTCACGAAAAAACTGAATGAATGATATGATAAATATTAATTTGAACTTAATATTAATTATAATTTACTATTAAATATGCCTATATTAATTATATTTTTACACTCGCTTTCCTAAGTTGTACTCAATTTGTATTCTCAATGTATTGATGTAGTTTCTTTTAAGCAACCTGCACAGCTTAATAGAAATATCGCAACAATGCGGCATCGATATTTGAGGAGCTAATTACTGTCGAATGTCGAGATGTTGGCGGTGATAAGATACATCTGTTTAATAAGTCCAGCTGGTGATGGTGTAACTCCTAGACCGAGAGCCGTTTTTTCCGTTTGTGATGAATTTTGCAGCCGTTTATTAATAAATCACTCCTCTGGATGCCCGGTGAAGTATGTTATATATCATTTAATATCGGATCCCTAAAAAAATTTACTGCATATTGAACAAAAGAAAAACAATGAAACGGTACTGGAACTGTTATCTTACGACGAAAGGCAACTCAGGAGTGAGCAGCCAGAATTTTCGTATTTATTTTGATGTCAATTGCATATATTCTAATTACTGTATTGATATTATTAGGCATGCGAAAGCATATACTTTCGATATCGCTGCGCTGACAACTGTGCGTTGCTCGCTTCTTGGTTGAACACCACGTTTTCTAATAACAGCTGAGGTGTTAGTAGCGCCGAAAATGCAATATTTCAATATTAAGTAGCTATTTCTAATTATACGAGAAAGTGTGTGCTGTTGTAGCACCACTAGTTTTCTTTAGATTTTTTTCTTGGGTTAAAGCAAAAGACGCTTAAAAATGCCAAGTGTCATTTTCGTTGAAATCTAAAATTTTGCACAAGTTACAAATAATGAGAGAAAGTATGTACTGTTGTAACACCACTAGTTTGGAATGTTGAATTTTATAATCGGATAATAATTTTTAGGTTTTGTATTTTTTGCAGCATACATATTTGTTTTCGAAGTGCCGCCCCAAGTAGCGGCTTGGGTTGCTTATGCTCTGTGCCGGCCTAGCTCCCATGGGCGTAAACCGCTCCGCGAAAGTGGAAGCGGGATTCACTTAAATTAGAGAATAGACCTCTGAAGGGACAAATTGCCATACCAAGACAACATTTTGTCTTCTTCAGGAGTACCCCACGCTCTACGTTTTGGACGAAATACCGAATCATAAATGAAGTTTTAACAGAAAATATTCTGAAAATAAGTTTTATTCTGATTATTATATGAATTTCCCAATAACTTTTATGTACATCTTTTAAACTCATAATTTTCAAATTCAGCCTGCGAATTGCAAGTTTTAAGCGTGTATGCCTGAAACACATTTGTTAACGGGTAATTGGAAACGGGTAATGTGGAAGAATGTGACCAGAAATTCAGTGTCAATTGCAAATAGGTGAGTACGATGCTGGTGCTGCGAAACAAAGGATTATAACGATTTAACTCAACTTATTCGTCTATTCGTTGTGTTAGGCTTTCATCTGATGGTGTTCTGCAGTCGAGGACATCCTTCAGCGTGAGAAATCGACAGGTCCCACATTATTACGTCGAAGTCCTGGCTTTAATTGGCTTATATTGAGGGATCAAAAGGTCAAGAAGTAGATGAGGAAATCGGACACACTTTACTTTCGAGCATATTGTCTGGTATCTGAAATTGCTCATTTTCAATCCTTTAAGTTCCTTATCGACCATTTACAATTGAATGTCTCCCACAGAAAATCAGTTAACGTTTAAAGCCAAGAATTTAAATCATTAAAGCACTGTGGTATAAAATTGACATAAAATATCAACAAAATGTTTCAACATATTCATATCCAGACATCATGAGTCATATAAGATTTGTCACAGATAAACGTCTGCATAATTCTACTATATGTTTAAATAAGAAATTCAGCTCTGCTACAAAACGTTTGTTTTGGAAATTGGGAAGAGAATTGTTAACTTTTGTGCTAAACCTGTAGTTTTTGAAAGATTGCAATTAAGCTGTAAATATTATTTTTTACTGATTCGTAATAGTTCGTTATTGCCTTCGACACGGTGTTCGAGGTACATTGCAGAACTTACCTGGAGTAAGAGGCTCGTGGTTACAAGGGAAATAGAAAAACAGTTGAATGGTGCTATCTGTTCTTTCATGGAGGGGATTATGAAAGGGAATTGTGGGTGAGAAATATGAAAGACACGTCGAGTTAACAGCTAGTTAATTGGTAAATAAATCAATCTGAATTATTAAAATGATTTAAAAAATAAAATGTACGTACCGCTGGCGTTAACTGGTTCTAATGATCTCGGGCCAAGACCCTCGGGGGTTTTTGTTGCTGCTTGGTCATTATTACCCTTATAACGTCCTTGGGGCATAAATTACACTTGAGTACATTTTTTCACATCTTCAGAATGAACATAGGCGATTTCAAAGCAAACGAACCAAAGGTTCGACCACGCTGATTTCGAAAATCATTATGATAAGTTTCAATCACGCAAGGTTCAAAAGATAGGAACCTTGCGTTATAACGCATAGTGGGACCTTGCGTGGTAACGCATTGATGTGAAATAACAATATTGTATTCTAACTTCCGCATTGTCATTCCAGTTATATTACTACAACGTTTTTTGAGCGTGCTTCATACGAGGTAAAAACAAGTTAAAAATGGAGTACGCATATTCGTACAATAATATGTAGTCATTAAAATAGTTTGTTGGTATCCTCTACAACATTTGTAGAGCGAATGACAATGATTTGGGTTTTCCATTCAACCACCAAACGTTACCTAAGGTTCGTTGTACAGGTGACACAATGCTGGTGAGCAATCCATGGTTTGTCCTGATCACAGACATGACAGCCAAAGTATAAAGAATACGCCAATTTTGTAATTTCATATATTGTTTTCCTTTGACGTTTGGGTGTAAATCCTCCGCAAAAGTAACCGAAGTTATCGGGTTGATTCGCACACTTTCGATGTAAAATGATGATTTGCGTTTTATCGAACCGATTCAATTCAATAGATCATGTGGCGAATTCCACTATATAAACCCCGGGAACTGTAATGTATTATTGTATTTGAGGCAACGCAAACAAAACACGGCGTACTGCGGGTACAGTTCCGCAGAACATTGACTGACTCAGAATCTGCCACTCAAACAGTTGGATACTTAGATACTTGCGATAATGTAAGAAGCTTAAATAATTTCTTTCGGTGACTGATGCGCAGTAGAAAATAGGAGGGTGCATGTGACTTGTTTTCAAAACATCCCCTAAAGCCACTAAGACCTACTCGTAATTGAGCGCGACTACCAGACGCAAGACTAGACGGCAATCTCCGTATACAGAAAGTAAAAAAAACAACAACACGAAAGCCAAATTTTGTTGACATATCATTATATATATATATATATATATATATATATATATATATATATATATATATATATATACTGAAAAATATTTTATTTTTAAATAGATTTTATGTGTATTGATTCTACAAATCTCACACTTGCAATTTAATTGTTTTTGCTACGCCATTTTTATACATGTACTTCGCACTATCCGACAAAGAAATTAAAGAAAACATTTGGAGCCGTTTTTTGAGAAACTCTTGTTTTTAAAATTGCCTATAATTCACTAAAAATACCACGAAAACTATTCAAAATTTTGAAAGAATCTACAAAATATTAATTAAAGAACTAATAGTGAACATCAAAGTTATTTTTGAAACAAATCTCCATCTTAAGTAATATAGTTGTACAAGATCTAAAACATTGGAAACTTTTGTAATTTCCGAAAATTTAAAAAAAAAATTAAAAAAGGATCTGTTCCATCTTTATAAGTTTACTATCTATATTACTAATTTGGTTTGCGCGCACAAATTGAGAGATAACTAAGCCTACTATGGCCATGTGAGAGGTGTCAATGATTTTGTAAGGTTCCGAAAATCGGTTACGTCGGGAAAACAGAAAAAAAAACTGTTTCAATTTTTTCTGAAAAAGGCGAATATTGATTGTGTTGTTCTGCTTATTTTTATTCTGGTCCAGCCAACGAAAATTCTCACATCCAGACAGCTGACGTCATGCGTCAGCAAGGCTCCAACGGAAAGGCCGCCCAACATTAAATATTTGCTATTCGCGTGTTACGTTATGGAACTACGTTTTTGATATTCTTAGTGCGTAAAAAACTGATGTACTGTGTATTCGAAAATCCCGAACAATGTTACTGCTGTATTCTAGAACCCTGTTTTTGCGAAATATTTGAGGTGGATTTGAGGTAGGAGAGTGTATAATGTATTACATTTAATAATAGTATTTTATTTGCTGATCTTGAGGTGTGTGTTCTATTTTTTGGAAACCAAATTGTGTGCTTTTGGTCAGCAGAATTTGTGCTGATATGGGACTCTAGTGTCACCTTACTCTTTCAAGACATTTAAAGGAATGTTTCGAGCCAGTATTTACAAAAAAATATCTCAGGGACTTTATGTGAAGTCTTCCCAAAATTTAAAAAAAAGTAAGTTTCGAATTCGCAGTTCTCGCGTCGCTCCAGATTGATCGAGGAATATTCATTTTGGAAAAAATCCTATGAATGGTTTTGACGCTTGTATTGTTCTCAGACGGTCGGACGGAAATCAAGGAACCACAAAACCACTGTCTACCTACATAAAGTGTTCTAGAATGTAATATAAAACATATGGGAGAAAGAAAACTTTTGTACGAGATCCAGAAAACGAGTTTTTTCTGTCGAGAAACAGCGCTTTTCATTACATAACTTTCTCCATACTACGTATTTAACCCCGGATACAAGATGTGTTAAAAATAAGTCCGGATTAAGCTCCCTACACGCGACCCGTTTGGCGGACCGAAGTGGGACACATTGCGCCGTCTAATGGTGTCCACGGCAATTGAATCGCCGGCTGGTGCGTCTCGCTCTGATGTATTGTAGTCTCTGACAGCGATTCCTGTCCCAGCCCGCGCCGGACAGCCGTGCAATTGCCTCGGCGCATAATGGAGGAGGAGTTGGACGAGCAGCGTGTGCGCGTTAAATTTTTATCTGGCATCGGTAAAAGTGCAGCAGAGACCTTTCAAACTGATTCAACAAACCTTTATCTTGAATGATCCGAAGCTGTTAGACGAATCTATTTGAAATTCCTTGAAGCCACGGAAGTTAAGAACTCGCGGCACCAAAGATTGCTGAATGGGTATCCATATGAGAATACCAGTTACTATCACCATGAGGTCCTCTTCGAAGGAATGAAAAGTACTGACCGACTTGATGTTACGAGACGACAAAATTTAACGGAGAATTACTCCATAAGTATAAATAATCAATGCCTAAAAGAGTGCTAAGATGAGATTCGTTGCGAAAAAAACGCAATGGATTTTTTAAAATTGTATTTTGGGCGATATAACCGATTTAAATCGGGACGAACATCAATCGATGTAAAATTTCGAAGTGGACGATTCGCGAAGTCCACGAACGACACCCATGTTAACTTGATGAAAGATTTGGTGAGTGCAAATCGCAGCTAAAAAGCTGTCAGAAAGATGGCGGGAGACAAACATCATTGTAAAATGCTGTTACCCAATTTTAACAGCTGTGCGTGGCTTCAAAATTTTTGCCGCGTGTGTTGATGGATGGGCCTGGAAACGTCAGGAGCTGCTTGATCGAGCTAATGGTGACCCAGAGTTCACGAAGACCATAATAAGCGGTGACGAATCGTGGATTTACGGATACAAAGTAGAAACCAAGACTCAAAGCGAATGCTTTCTCGTATTGTTTCTAAATGCTCCGCAACATTATACTACTACGCAAACCAGAAAAAGTGTTTTCAGGCAGTAAATTATTTTTTCGCTCCGTCACTCGAACTCAAATACTCAGAGTTAACGTGCAGACACTCATATCACTACACCACATGGATCAAACTCGGGCCAAGGCATAAAAAGATGAATGCCCGATTCATGTAAAAATCTTTAACAATCAAAATATCTGTTAGAAACTCCCAGAGCCTCCAGTCAACTGAATGAGAGAAGCGCTAACGTTGACCAAAGACGGACGTATTGCCGTCAAATGATTTTTCGGTATCAAGAAGCAACAAAACATGGATTCTGGCTTCACCACGAGTTAGAGGATTTAACCCCTAAATTTGGCAACAGGATTTATCAACTTTTTCGTTACCAGTACCCGGCAATAAGGTTTTTTCTGACGAAATTTTGGCGTTTTCTGGCGGACAGTTACATAACTTTCTCGTCTTACGACATATTCATAAAGCGAGAAAGTAAAAACTCGAAAGTCTGGGGTTCAACCTGAAAGTCCAGCATGTTGCCTTCTTCGACTGGCAAGGGCAGATTCATTAGGAAAACGTTCATAAAGAATGTTACTATGTCGTATGAAGAAAATACCTGAATTATGGAAGGACGAAAAATCCAAATTCTACATCGCGCCGACGCGCACCTCTTTCCTTGTAATTGGGCATTTGGCAAAACCCGCGGTCTCCAGATACGCACCATTCTCCAGATATGGCCTATTTTTTGGAGGTTGAAACCCACAACGAAAGGACGCAAATTTGAATCCATCGAGGACATCGAAAGAAATTGTACAGCGGACTTAAAGGCCATTCCGAAAGCAGATTTTTAGAGGAAATTTGAAAACCGAAAGAAACGCTGAGAGCGGTATGTGGCTAGCCAGTGGCTGTTCTTTCAAGACGACAAATACGAGTGAGATGTATATTTCAAAATAAACTTGTAATTTAAACAAACTGGACTTTTTGGTACGCACCTTGTATACGTACGCATAAGTTAAAGTAAAATTATTTGAAATATATGTGGAAATCTCTCTGCATCTAGGTTTTCAGACTGGATACATTTAATTTTGACGAGGAGTTTGTGTGAAAACAGGATGGAATAAGCCACTAGAAAAAGACGTGGCCTTCATGTAAATCTTTCACATCAGGTGTTAGAAAGATTATGAAAATTCCTTTAGTTAATAGAAAAACGATATTTGACCCATCTCTTCATTTAAAAGTTGGTTTGGTGAAGAATTTCGTGATGGACAGAAATTAAGGAGGTTTTTTTGCACTTGGACAAGAGCTTTTCAGAATTTAGTGATGCAAAATTGTACGGAGAAATTTTCATTAGACTACGAATCAAGCTAAACTATTGAATGATACAGATTTTGAAGAAAGATTAATAATATAAATGATTTTTAAATATGAATTTCCTTTAATTACTTGAAGAATCACGTTTTTGGCAACAACAAATCTGAAAACTGCTGGGAATTGGTATGGGAGTTACGAAAATGACTTGAAGACTTACGCTGTAATATACCTCTTTAAGATTTTCTTCCTTCTCTCTCACTTGGATTTATTTCACGAAAACCTTATGGGCTGTGAATGCGAACACGGATATTTCATTAATGGAAGAAAGTATCAAGAACAGAGAAGCCCAGGTATGTTGACAAATTACTGATTGATTACTCAGACACAATACTCAAGGACATCAATTAATGCGTTTAGAATACTCAGGGACATCAGTGAATGCTTTTCATTTCTTTGTGCAAATGCTACGGTTGTAAAAAGTACTTAACTTTCACAAAACACCTTACGTGATAGAGACAAATGTCTTCCAGTTTTGAGTTCCATTTTAAAAGTTTTTATACAGATCAGCCAATGAAGTTCTTGTGACAGAAATAAAGTTTAATTTTGTGGATTAATGTTATTAGACAGGAAATAATTGATCATTTTTTTAAAATGAATACCCATTTAGTATGTACTACTTACGTGGTATAGTGTATTGCAAAGCTGCAATCTAAATACAAAAATAAAATTGCCAATTTCTAGACAGAAAAACTCCTGTTCTAGATCCCTGTTATGAAATGAAAGGACAATTTTTGCTTCTAGATTTAAATGACTTTCTCTAATACATTATGCAGTCGGATTCTAGGGTTTATGGGTTTTGAATCCGAAAACATGGTTTTCGGCAATCGGTTCGTACGTTTGCCCGACTGAACAACAGTGGTGATCTGCAGACCCAACCACTTTACTACTGTTGTAAACAATTGTTTGTTTTTCTAGCTTGAGATCTACCACATACGTAGTGATAACTGATTTGAATGGATATTAAAGACAGAAGTGACGTTCATTCAAAATCTATGGTGTTAACTGTATTGGTCGAACGATTGAGAATATACTATTCTTGATTTGATAGCAACATATTATTCTGTACTTTAAGTAAATGGTATAAATTTATATAACAAATCCCAACACAACACTAGCGCCTAAACCGTTAACATTATTTTCGTACTTTTAGTAGTTTTCTAATAATATCTTGAGAGCAAGTAAGATAGAAACAGTATCAATATCACGAGAAAAAGTTAGATGTTAATCCAAATTAATGTAGAAAACGTTACCAGTATTACGAGAAAGTATGAGTCGTAACACCATCAGTTTAGACTATTTCACGATGTGCATTAAACTTATACTGTGTTGAACTACCCTTCTTTCACATGCTAGTGCCGAAAAACATTTTCCTTGTTATATCCTGATTAATCCACTACACAAAATTGCTTTCCCTTGTTCCTAAGTATTGTAAACTGCATTAAATGGAAAATGTAATTTTTTAACATCGGGATTTGTGATCACGGCCCTATATGCTCGAGGCGATACACGGGCATACTGAAATATAATCTTAATAAAAACCACTTTAAATAAATAATTTATTTAATAACAATGGATAAATAAACCACAGGGAACTAATAGCCTAGCAAATTAGATAAAAAACTGGCGATCGAAGAAAAAAATCTCGCAGTTTTGATACTTAGCATGATTGTTCGTTAGTATCCACCAAAAAAGTTCGTAAAAATCCTGAAGTGTGAGGGTTGAGCCGGAAGTGGGGGGGCCGATTAAAGGTGGGTTTTCTACGTTTTTGCATATTTCCATAACTATCAAGCTTACTGAAACTAGTGAATAATACAATATTAAAGTAGTCAACATTTCCCACAAAATATACTATAAAGTTTTGGTGTAAAACTAACCCTTTTAAAGTTATAGGCTCAAAAAGAACTTTTTTTATTTACCAGGTTCTTTTTTTGCAGATATCTCCCTTATAAAAATGATGTTTATGATCATGATGAAAAATATGTTAATATATTCAATGCATGGGATAATTTCATTTTTGTTCAACATTTTCGCATATTTGGAACAAAAACACTAACATTCACTACTCACATCTTATCATATCTTATTTTGTACATATTTGCGAATACCTGAGCTTATTGGGTTCGAGATTACCTTGGTATGAAACTGATAATTCATAGTTTATTTGATAAGGATTGATTAGAAATATTTGGAAATGTATTGTGTATATTCTGAACATATAAATTACCTAATCAATATATGATTACAAATTAATGGAAATATCACGTTTACCGCTTACATAGATAAACCCTAAAACAGTGTGTCAATGACGAAGGACACACTTAATGTTTGAGAAGGGGATCCAGTTATTACGGAATTGGGGAAAACCCCAATATTTCTAGTCACTAACGTCGACCGTTTTGTAATGAACTGTTCTGTTACTTTTTCTAACGACAGTCTTGGTTAATCGGAACTTGGATAATCTCAACCCTTCTCTAGCGTCAAATCATATGTTACGATGAATAAGTACGTGGAAACTTATTTTTCTACAAAAAACATTAACTAATATTAATTTTGCCCTCTTCAAATTAATTCCCTTGAGATATAATATATTTGTACCGGTGTGTTTCGAGTCCTTGAAGTACATCTGATTCGGAGTTTTGGTAAGGCGTTTAGCTTCTTCGGTGATTCTTCTTTTATTTCTTCAATGTTAGCAAAACATCTTCCATTCATGAATTCCTTATGCTTTGGGTATGGGACCAAGTCACAGCCCGCCGTGTCCGGGGAATATGGAGGCTAAGGCTATAGATGGTGTTTGGAGTTAAAAATTGACGAACAAGTGATGAAGTGTGAGCAGCATGAATTATCCTCATGCAACTGCCATAAATGATGTTTTCTTCGGAAGGCTTCACGCAAACGGGGTGAAGTAGTACTCCTCATTTCCTCTATGACCTGGTGGCAAGAACTCATGATGCTCTACAACGTTGAGTAATCAGTATTTGAAATACAATTATTGAAATTGGAGAATGTTATCCCCCCTATACTTATCTATCGTAATGTGAAAAATCAGTTTTATTCTTTTACTTGCAACGTCTTCTTCAACATGGATATGTTCTGTTACAAACATGCTCGTTTCACAACTGACTGAAGAAATACCATGAAATATTTAACATGAATAAGGTAAACGTATAAATGTACACATGTTTTGTGTAAGAATATTACAAAAGTGAAAAATATACATGTCAGTTGTATTTACCCTTTGTGAAAAAATATGCAAGTATCCCCTGAATAAGACGTGACTCGCTTTTCAATTTTCAAAATGTATAAATATTATATTATCTCTCATGTGTCTTCATTTTTTCTAAGAAGGAATTATTGGCATTGATTTCTCAGCTTTTTCTAATATTTTATCTCAAATTTGATCAGTATCTTCCATTTAAATTCCGTTTTCTTATCCTCTAAATCACTATAGTGATCATAAGTACACAATGTAAATCAGTCTAAAATAGGTCTTGTTTAAAAAGTTCGCCACGTTCAGATCGAATTAGACATCAAATATATGCTTCGAATGGTAAAGATATGCTTGCATTTTCCAAATTATAATCATTTTTAAAAGGAAACGAAAAAAATATTGAACATAACACGTGAGTAAAGGGCTATAACTGCACTCGTAATGTAGAAAACTGGCTTCTATCGTCGATTGTTTCCTCTATTTTGTGACATGGTGTAAAGTTCTTGTAATTACACTACTATTGTTTCAGACTTCTCTTATTTCAGGCATGTCTGAATACTTTCTCTGTGTGGAGTACGTTTTCGAGAAAGTGAAAATAATAGACTATGTAAATTGAGACCTATTGCAATGGGCCTCAGCAATACCGCGAATTCGTAAACGAACTCTCACTTCGCTGAGTTCGTATTTCAAATGCCCGTTTTATATCGTCAGCTATGTATTTTTGGCGATTCTTTAATTGTCTGCATTGACGGGCTCTGTTGCTGCTGTAAATGCGTTGGCCTAGCTGAAAGTCGTTACGCGACTACACGAGGCGTGTGGCCTCGTATTGGCTCCGGTCACTTCATCAAATGGTTGCACGTGGCGCTGCCTCAGCGGCATCTCCGTCTCTGTTTCTGTCTCTGTCACTTAGCGCGAAAGTCATCTCTCCATTGGCGGAGAGCGAGAAACGTTTCGTGCGTCGCGGCAACGAGCGGCTGCTCTTTTCGGAATTCAGTCGGCGCATTTCATCAGCGTACGGAAAGCCTTCGTTTACAGAACAATGTACACACTAACAGTGGCTTCACGTGCACCTCCGTGGATCTCGCCGTATGCGCTATCGATGTTTTATGGCAAGGAGATACACTGAGCCAATTTACAAAGTTCTCTTGTGAGACGTTTATTTATATTTAATTTTATTTTTTTGAGCATTTGGTCTTTGAATTATTACGTTTCTTGTAAGATCCTATGGATTTGAAATATTAAGTTGGGTGAGCTTTGAAAAATGTTTAACAGAGAATGTTTTGAATATAAGTTACGTTATTTGAACTGCGATGTTCTCTTATCGCATTGTATTTCCTGTAAGAATCAGAAGAAATGATAAAAGCTACTAGGACGTGTAGAGGAGTTTAAAATGACAACTCTTTGCTAATGAACATGTGGGATACTCTTAGGCAACTCTTCACAGGTGTTCGGTAGGTCACATCTGATGCAGTCAAGGAGATTACACACACCCTCCGAACACTTGTGCATGCGGGTTTGCCTACCAATCAGGGGTAACGTCACATGTATAAATGCATATAACGTATTTATATGGAATGTTCATTGACAAAAATTGGTCACTGTGGCGCCTCTAATGTCGTGAGAAGTGTGTAATGTTGATTCTGAAACACATTGTTTATATGAGGGATATATCAGTTTGTTTATTTCTTTCTTTCTTGGTTGGTTGAAAAAGTCATAGAAAAATAAGTGATCAACAACGTTTTTGGCCAAAGTTAGATTCACACGCATATCATATTTTTAATCAGCTCTAGCTAGTATGTAGAAATTGTTTCAAAGAATTTCGGTATCTTTCTATGACGCTAGCAATGATTATCTTATATATAAAAGACAGTGTTTGTTTGTTGGTTGGTTGCTTCGTACTTAATGCGCTGCCGTACTGGTCATCCTATTGTGATAAAACTTTATCAACTTATTGCTTGCACTTGTGAGAAGAATATAGGCATAGTACGATGGGAATGTGCATATATCTGTGCAATGTGATGCGCGTTGATGATGATTTTACTCTGGTCCAAGCGCCCCCGTTAAGGCTCTCTACGCAACGGTGCTCTACTCAACCCGCAGCACCCTGAAGTATTAAGAGCATCTGCCCCTGCGATGGTGAAATAACGCCCGGGAGAGACAGGTACAGAGACAGAGGCAAACATAGATGCAGAGAGAGAAACAAACAGAAAGGCAGAAAGAGGGAGACAGACGCAGAGAGACGGAGACAGAGAAGAAAAGACCTAGGAAGAGAGATGAAGTGGGAAATGGAGAGGGAAGGAGAAGGAGAAAGATGGAGGGCAAGACAACGTCTGCCGGGTTCCGCTAATACTTTATATTTTTGATATATGAATCCCTAAGGTTTCTGTGGAAACTATTACAAACCTCACATATAACTGCTTAACACTATATTTTAATAGTTTATTGGCCATTTATAAACAACGAGGCTGTATTTATTTGAAAAGAGATTATACAGAGCTCCTCACAAACAAAATACTATAAACTAGCTATTTCGCCCCGAAGAATTCGATGTTTAATGCTTTCATTGTTTATTGAATTTTACTTCTCCGTCATCTATTTATTGTCGTCTTGGAAGCTGAGCTGGACTGGTTAAGAACTAACCTGCAATTCTGCAAGATACTCTCCAGATGATATGAGTATTTAATTATCGTTATAGATTATAAAACAGTAAACCAGAATTTTTAGTATTCGATTTGATTGATTATTTCGTTTTTCGGGCACGACAATTGCTATTTAACACGAAGATGGCGGTGATCTTACCCCGCAGGTTGGTGAAATACGGAGACGACCTACAGGTCGGCTTGGGAGAGGTCTTCTCTAATCAGGTATCTCAGCGCGGCCCTGCCCCAGCCGGAACCTGTTCTTAAGTTTCCGACTGGTCCCTTGACATGTGTGCTTGTGTAGTGCATCTACGTGCAAGTGTGTGAAAGTAAGAGGTGACGATAGGACAAGGAAGGGGAACTGAAGATCGCGTGCGAAGAATCCGTGGCCCGTTTGTTAGGGCACTGATCCGGCTTTCGCCTGGAGTTGATTGAAAAAAAAACGATCAGAGCAGCCGACCACTAGAATTCTCCTCCAGACAGCGGCTAAATTCGCTTGCTAGTTATTTAGCTAATGTCAAAAATGCTGCCGCCGTCAGTTTTCGAACCACAGGACCTCCCAGTCAGAGGCACTGCAGTGACACCACTTAATGCCCTAATTCACCTAAGCCGCTTTTTAATATTGAATGCAAATGAACTTTATTTATTCAAAACCCAGTCGACAAGTACTGAAAAGATGGTTACCTGAAAAATTGCCATAAAAACTTGAGTGTATTATATGTACGCAGGCCCTAGTCCATTCTTCAAGTTTTCGACTTGTCTTAACTATGTGAGGTTCAAAGAACATGTATTTTTCCCAACAATTCTTTTTCTCAATACGTCTTTCACCTTGTGAGTTATTCTGAGTATGCATAAGTATGTTGCATAATAGTACAGAGTCGTTAAAAAAGTATGTAGATTGTTGTGAAAAAGAAAGGAATTAACACACTTCAAGAATTCGTAATAAATGAAAATTCTTAGTGCTACAAGAGCACTTACTTTCTCGCATTATTTGTAACATTTGCAATTTACGAAAATTCAGAGAGTTCATTGGACCTACGGCAATTTTATAAGCGTACTTTGCTCTATCCGTGAAAAAATAATGAAAAATTGATATATTTTATTTGAAAATCTTATTTTTAAAATAACTTTTATTTATCTCAAAATTACGGCTTAATGACTCACATCCTAAAAAAGTTGACACTAATTTAAAGATTTAATTTTAAACTAGTGGTCCTAAAAAATGCCTTTTAACCTCTTACTAAAATGCCTCTTACTAGTCACAGACTTTCTCGTACTAGCTAGTATCCTAATCTCTGGACTAGCTTTTAGCTTTTCGATTTTGTCCTCACCCCCCTGCTGCTTCCTATCTGAGTATTTTTTTTTGCATTTACCCATTTTTTTTATCTCCTAGTAGTTGTGTTATTATCACGCAGTAGTAGTTGTTGTGTTACTATCATTATTTGTGCTATAACTTCGTCGAGAGATTTCGGCAATTCAATACAATCTTTCCTGAATCTCTGATAAATGTTATTTCTAAGAAATTATACACGTTTCTGAAATTTCTTTTAAGTTATGAGAATTGTGCTGTTAAAAGTCTTCTTGATTACAAAAGCGTTAATTTTAAAATTGTCTCTCTTTTGCAACTAAGTGTACTGTACTTAAAAATACGCCGAACTATTTCCTATTCTTACTTTGGAATCTCATAGGATGCCGATTGTCACATCCCAATCATGAGAGAGTCACTTCCCGTCGGTTGCCCCTTCTTATGAGAGATAATAGTCTTTCTCAATAACAAAAACGTAATTACAAGACTTTCTTCTTACAGATTCAGTTGTTACATCCAAGTCGTATTAACTCTGCATTTACTATGGAAGATATCACTGCTAAAATCTGTAGCAAATCATTCACCCTATTGCATAAAACCCACAACCCTTTTAACCGAGAAACCCTCAATCTAGCCTCCACAACCACACGAAGCATTCTCCTTGTTTATTCAGGGTATTATTACTTGAAACCCTGTCACTAGGTGGAGACAAATGACACAATAACCCGCTACGTCACATGATTAACTCCTTTCCATCACCAAACAAATCGGTTTGAAAGTGAGATCACATAATAACAATACTTTTTTAGCACGCCATGCGCGAAATGATAATTCTCGTGCTTGTTTTCCGTGTGCAAAACATCTGTAACGATTCGCAATTGTATTTCGTTTTGACGCCTTTGTTTATTATTTACAAATAATAGTGGTACAACACTAGCTGGAATCCATTTACTTTTGTATAAGTAAGGTATTCTAGTTATTTGTTCTTTAATTTATATTCCTTTACTTAACGTATTGCATTTCGTTCACAGATTGTTAAATAGTGTAAACAATATGGGCACGAGGTGGTTCCCGCACTTGTTTCTTTGTCTTAGACAAACTCGACTTGTGAGTGGATCACCTGTTTTTTCCCCTTGTTACGTAAAATACTATTTAAAGGTTTAACTGAAATGTTCTCCTGCTTTTTCTTACTTTATATTTTTCTTTTCGCCTGATATTTTCCTTCACTTTTGCTTTTCGAATAGCTGATTTTCCTCTATCAGCCCGCAAACGTATTAATGTAATAAATTGAACTCTTTTTGCTTGATTGAATTGAACGCCTCCGGAAATTTAAAACAAAAGAAACATGTAGATGCAAACAGACGCAAATATAAAATTAGAAACCGTGCAAAATATTGTAAAGCAATTCGCTTATTCCAAGATGCTTTTTTTGTATGTCTGTTTGAATTTTAAGAAGTGTATGATTTCTGTATGATACTGCTTGATAATTACAAGTAAATGTCTATGAAACTATAAAATTATGTTACAAATCTAAACATGTAGCATATCTGCATACTATCAGTTACCATTTCCT
>BOPP01000042.1:8904597-8919992 GCA_017312745.1 Gryllus bimaculatus
CTCCGGCAACGACGCGAGGCAGCTGGCAGCTGGAGCATTCAGCGCCACTTGTTCGCGGGCAGCGGGGAACGGGAAGCCAGCGGACGTCTTGAGAACGCCGCACGTGTCCACTGATGCGTGGGCAGAAACCTTAATACCACGGTATATAACATGGACAAACGAACGGACTTACCTCTGGCCTAAATATAGAACTGCTGTTAAATGGAGCCCAGAACGACTTTTAATGGCTTTTAAACGACTCCCTGCCCTCTTCGGATGGAAGCCTAATCGCCGGTCACTCGACTGGGACCTTTGGCTTCGAAAAATAGCACCTTTCCTCGAGTTAACACTCACTAAGGAAGTCAGTCGAGGCATTATGGGGACGCCGTTACAGGCAGTTTATATTAATGAAGGGAAATGAATAACACTCACATACTAGTGAATAACGTATTGATTCGTTATAAAAGTCCATTTCAATGACTTTCTTTAGGAAGGTGTATGGCACGCCCTTAAAACTGTGAATATAATAATTCAATTAGATCATACGGCATCGTTGGACTCCATTGAAACACAAAGTTTTGTCACTAACAGGATCTACAGACGCACATAAAACTGTCTTTCTCTCGCGGTAATAGAGAATTATTATTATCATTTGCGACAAGATTTTTATGCCTTCAATACGTTCAAATAAGCTTTTAAAAATATGCATTTATAACCTAAAAATTCTGAAGTATGCACTTCAATATACAATGACCATATTTCATTTCCTGTGTAAACTTTTCTTGATAAAGTTCAGGAGAAGCATGCTTGGAATATATATATTTTTGAGCAAACATAAAACCTAGCTTATTTAGTGAGAGAAATAATTGAAGTAAATGTGCACCTTAGAGAAGTACATTGCGTCTCGTTGCATTTTTTCTGTCTGGTCAAAAACATATATCAAGAAATATCCTACATTTGCACCAGTTTTTTATATCTAGAAAAAGAAACAAACTCAAACTGTGACAAGCTCTTTCTAATCAATGAACGCTCACAAATAAATAGATTTTATGAAAACATGAAACGTTTTAGAGATTAAGTCTCGATTTTAACGAAATATGCAAAATATGATCCTATAATTACAGGAGTATACATTAACAGAAAAAATTGCCCTAATATGCACAAATATTAACTAACATATTAATTTGCATTACATCCAATTCTAACCAAATGTCAAGAAATTTTACTTAGCTATGCCCTCAAGCTAGGGGGTAGAAAGAAAAATCATAGAAACCCGCTCCCTAATCATTATAAATAATTGTGTGTAAACTTGGGTCTACTATTTAAATTCTTCTGGTGATTTTATGAGATTTAACCTCCAAGATCTCTTATAGACCAACAGATGCAGTAATTTTCAAATTCCTAAGGAGGGCACATAATATTTCGAAGGATGTCATAACCGTTGAAAACATAATAACTATTTCTAAAAATCACACTTTTTAATTGAAAAAACTGCTAGCACTATCTACTGGAAGATTTTGACTTGTACATTTCAATTACGAGTTTACATGTCATACTGAAGGCTGCGAGAGCGAAGGTAGTTTCGAGTCCGTTACTCAAGTTTCGTCTGCCGGAATTAAACAGCAAATATCCAGCTGTAGAGATGAGTGTAAGAAAAAAGCAACAATTTTTGTATTAGAATATTTTGATACATAAGAAGGAAAGTTGAACGTGACTAGAGCGATGCAAACCATTGGTATTAATATTTGAGAAAATAATTATTACTTAGTCTGCTATACATTCAGTTACCTTGTTCAGCAAACGACAAATATTTTAAAGGGCCAAACAGATAGTTTTTATTTTTAGAGAATAAAGAGCAAACTCACTTTAATATGTATTTGTAAATAGACAGAATTAAATAATCAACAAAATCAAGTTTTTGTATGTACCGAAGAAAATTTACTTTGAAAATCAAAATAATAAAAATAGAGATAGAAATAAAAGACTAAAATTGTACAAGAGGGATGAAAATGACCTTTGGATCGACTCTATTAAAAACTCAGGATTCGAAACTAATAGTATTTTATTTTCTCTTTCTTACGACGTTTCGTCAAAATAAATTGGACCTTTTCAGAGAACTGATACAGATTAGAGAAAATGATTTCTCTTCTGTGATCAGTTGGTAGTAAGGTAAAACAAATAAAAAGTATACCATATGAGATTAATTAAGAAATTGTACATATTTTGGTCGTCTATTTGGAAAATTTATTTATTCAAGAGACACAAATTTGGAAGCACTATAAACTCTAAATATTAATTATAAACACAACAAAGTTATTTCATGTTATTAAATTATTGATTATTTTTTCAAAAATTTTTACATTGTATATCAAAACTTTATGTTACTCAAAATAATAAAATTGTTTTAAATACAACTCTAATAATGTAAAAATGCAATTTCGTTTTTTAATAATTTCACCAAACTCAGGTTCAACAATGTTACACAATTACACGAAAATCGGTAGAAAATGTTCATCAGATACAGGACTGATCTGTGTTGAGATTTTATGTAGTATTTAAACAGATATTAAGCTAATTAGGTGATACATCATAATATTTACCAAGATATCCTAAAGAGTGAGTTAAGCGGGCCATAGGCCCAGTCCATGCGTAGGAGGTTGACTGAGTGACGGAACAAAATTAATAAGGATGTAAGGAAGACGAGAGACAAGAATTCGTGGGTGGCGGTGTGGAATACTAGAGGCGTCAGAAACGGCGAGAGGTCTCATTCTACGTTCGTGGATACGAAGCATATTATGTATATGAGATAAATCACAAACTAAATAAATCCATGTCATGTCTAACATAAATTCAATTAAGCCATAAATATTTTAATGATTCGCAAAGATTTTGCGATTTTTTCCTTCAAAATAATCGTGTATTTTATAACTAGTGACCTGCATCAGCATAATTACGATTAGAACTAGTGATGTTACAAAATGGCATAGGCTTTCTCGGATTCGTTTTTTTAAATTTTCTGTTGAGTGGGCTTGCTATTTGGACTAGCTACATACTTTTTCTAGTTGCCCAAAGTACATTTATCGAACTCTTGCTAATGAAAGAACCGAAATATTACTTGAAGATTATTAAAGAAGAGTAAAACCTAGTCATAAATGGCAAGTTTTATTGAAAAATTTGGAACCTTTTTTGAAGGGTGTTTAAGCGTTACTGCAAACGCAAAATTAGAAACTCTTTTTCACAGAAAGTATTGACATTTCGAAAAACTTCATTTGAAGTTAATTCAAGCACTTTCAATCACAAATGCAATAATGAATACAAATTCCTGAAAATGTGCATATTAACGGCATGAGAGATTAAGAAACATGTGTAATTTAAAAAAGTATACAGAAGAATTAATATCATGTAATCTTAAACAGTGCCATTAGCACTATCTCTACGAACAATTTGTGCTCAATATTTGTTTTAGTGGCAATTTGTTCACATTATTATATTTGTGAGTATATGTTTTCAGAAATGCTCAAACGCCATTTTCCCAAAAACGCTCCATTTTTTTTCTTCCAACTTTCCGAACGGGTAGTGCTAATTGCACTTTTTAATATGACGTTAAGTTCATTTCGGGATATTTTTTTGTTTTTTCAAAAGTTACACAAATGATATTTCTTTGAAAGATCTCTCACACCGTTAATATGCACATTTCCAAAAATTTGTAAACACTCTTGTATTTGTGAGTTAATGTGCTTCAAATGACTTTGAACCAAGTTTTTCAAAAACTCAATAATGTTCTGTGAAAAAGAGTTTCAAATTTCGAATTTTCAGAAGCGTTTAAACACCAGTTTTTTTGTCTCCAAAATTTTCGAAAAAAAATTGCCGTTTAGAACGAGGTTTTACTGTTCTTTAATATTCTTAAAATAATATTACCGTTCTACTTTTAGGAAACCGAAATATTAAGAAAATAAAAAAGGGGTTCGGGTGGGGATAAATGTCAGCTGGCAAGAGTACGTGGCAAGTCCGGGTTGCGAGCCGAGACCAAAGGAAATAGAAAACTAATAGATTTAGATTTATAGAACTAATACGGAAAGTCTGTGCCATTGTGTAACACCACTAGTTTATTTGTGTTAAATTTTCTTTCTGTGTTTATATGTTTCTGCGCTGCAAATTATTGCATATAAAAAATATTCTTTCAAACCAACTTTTGAATGCTTATTGCGGCTACTTATAATTGTCTAGAGCTCATTTTCAAAGTTTCGACGTGTCATCCTCGGACCCCCTGTATTTGCAATTACCTGATAAATCAATAGAGAGTTTGCTTCAATCATAGTTAATAAATAGAATCAGATTCATTATAATCTTCAAGGAAACGTGAAATTTATTACTTGATCCCATCGAAGTCAAATTATTTTTGTGAGTTTGTCATGTCTATCTCTTAAATAATTCAGATTTGCAAGACATGCGAAACACATTTATGGATGTCACTACTAATCAATGAGATAAGCAATTTGGTCACTTTTTCTGCATATAAAAAGTGAAAACTCTCTTTCAGAAGACTATCACACACTTTACAAATAAATGGTTAGGTCGTCGTTGCTCTGTTCCCTTAAATTGTTATATTATTGATTATGACTACTTTGATGTTCCAATGTGTGATTTAACAATCAAAGAGAATCTAAATCTTATTCCAATAATGGGTTTAAATGAGAACTACCATTCACGCATTGAACCTTTAAAGTAGTTCACGGTTTGGTAACACTAAAAAAAAATACAAATGAAGTTAGAAGCTACTGTTTCGCGTTTCAGCAGATCTCAGTCTGTAGTGCTTAACCAGCTGATAGTTCTCGACGGTTCTCTTAGTCCAATTACAGGCAGCGCGACTCCAGTTAACCTTAATAAGGTTCTGAGAAAATAGGACTTACTCAGAAAGTAATGAGTCTTTTTGAAGTAATAAAATACGTCACGAAATGCACTTACTATTTGCTTTGGCGTGCAGATAACACTCTACGATTTTACTTTTTCTATTGGGAGTCTTCCAGAAATGCATCGTTTGTCTCGTTGACAAGGTTTTTCTAACCAACAGTAAAGTGGTAGTTTTTTATTAATTACAGAAAAGTGGCTTCTAGATCTAAGTGTTGAAAACCATGTTTGCTATTTTACATTTTGTAAGTATCGAACTGTTAAACACTTCGTTTTCAATATTATAATATTAAACAATATAATACTTACGTATAACGTTTTTACACAATATTATATATTTTAATATTTACATTAAATTAAATTAGTTAATATTTACATATAATTATTGTACTTACGATAGTATATAGTACTTATAGTAGTGGCCTGCCGCTTTAAAAGCAAGGCTATAAAACTAGTAGTGTTATAAAAGCACATACGTTCTTGCATAAGTAACAGATACTTAATATTTTAATGCTTCAATTTCTGCTAATACAAACACGTCTTAGGCATCACTTGTAAATATCATTGCGAATTAGGCGTGAAAATTAATTACTTTAAAGCTAATTCATCAAGACAAATCCAACCATCTAAAAGTGCAAGAAACATTGTCGGCTAACAATCAGAAGTCAATTCTATGAATTTCCAATTGCCGCGTTGTGTCTTCATTCTCGTATTAGCATCTGACACATGTAAACTCATTAGTGATTACAATTTTTAGAAAATGATTAAAAGGGCCTGTTTTAAAAGAAGCTACAACAGTACATACTTTCTCGTTTATTTGCAAATTCTACGGAATATTCGCATTGTAATATTTCAAATTTTGTTCAACTTCAATTTTGTCTTCAACTATCTTCTGAAAGATTTCATGAAAGAAGCGAGTGAAATTCGAAATTGTAATTTTCAAAGAAATGTAAATGTATCTGTTTTTCATAAAACAATTTTCTCAATACTCGTATTAATAGTACATGAAAATAGACTAAGGCATATCGGTAATTTATGAGATCTGCAAATGTTATTTTTTACAAAATTTTCTGTAGATGTATATAGTTCTTTTTGTGGCAATTCATTACCGAGTGTAATGTTGAAATATTGTAATGCTAAAGTAAATTTGTTAGCATTATGGGAAACATGGAAACAAATTATGGTAAATTTGTTAGCTAATGTTATGGAAACAAATGGTGCAAATGATATTCAAATATATTTATTGAATGTTATGAAGCACATTATAAGTCGCTCATGCGTAAAAAAGTCAGTTTTAGCGATATTGTTTTTATAGAATTATTGTTTTACAAAGTCGTAACACTTACCAATTAGAACGATCAAGTGTTTTGAGGGATCATTGAGACGGGAGAGTCAAACTATGTGATCACTAAGGCCGTGAGTTCAAAACCCACGTAATGTTTTAATTTGTGTCGGTGGCGTGGGAGTGTTCCCAGAAGCTCGTGCATTAAAGATACCTTAATCTTTCCGTATTCGCTTGGCGTGTAATAGAAATGTGTGTGCAATCTGTGTATTTGTGGAACTGGATTCATACACCCAGAACTAACACCGAGATGGAGCCAAGGGATACAACCAAGCAAGTATGTAAAGTTTTAGGACAGAGATACGCTAATGCGATGGTGAAGAACGGGAAGTTCTTCAAAGGGAAGTGCCCCAGAGGGGTACATATCACGAGAGACCCTGGTAAGTTTCTTAAGACTCTATTGATGGCATCTGGGAAGAGGGTGGGGCAAAAATGAAAATGAAAATGAGTTAACCTAGGCTGAAGAGAATACGAAATTAACTTGTTCGAGAAAGTAGTATCATTCTATAGAAACACTTGTTACTTTCGCGTTTACGTACGTACATACGGAGTAATATCGTGTATAGAAAAAGATATGAATGGTACGGAACATATTTGAAGATTTTAATGAAAATATTCGTTTTAAACTCGCTCGTAACGTCACTCATTTTCAAAACGTACTCATGCAATAAAGCTTAACATTACAAACCAATTGCACAGTTTCCGGACAGTTGCAGAAAATAAAAGCGTAGGCGCCCGCTGCCTGAGCCAATAGAAACTTGGCTGTCTGGGAGACACTGCGTCCTAGGCACAGTTGCCAACGCGTGTGAGCCGTCATTTCCTACTTATCTCCCTGAACATAGGCGCATTGAACTTTCTGGACCACAATAAAAAGTCGCACTGCAGTGAGAAATCACATTTTTGTTAGACGTGAGAAGAACCACAGAGAAATAATTCTGTAGAGTTTCACCTTTCACCTCGAGACTGGAAAACACGATGTGACCACTAGACACCGGATATTTTGGCTTTCCACTTACCGTTCTCAAATTTGTAACCTTGGCGAATCGTCGCCGTCCTAACACAATACCAAATTGTTTCGTTACATACTTTTACATATTTGGCACTAAATTTCATATTTTAGGGTTTTCACACAATATTTTATTTTATCAATTTCTTTAATTTTAGTAGATATTTTTCATGAAAATAAGAGTATTTTAAACCAACATTTTCCCCTACATTGTTATTGCGTGATGTGTTCTCCAGATTCCCTAAGTGAAGACAAGTCATGTTCTCACAGTCCGGTGCGTCTGCTTCAGGTTAGTCATCTTAGTGACGGGAAGAGAGCGTCAGTGGCAGAGCATTTTCACCTTTAGGTGTGAATAGTATCACTGTTGCGCGGTTCGTGACCTTTAACCTAAATGTTCGACAAACTTTGATGATTGCCGACTTGTAATACTTCGACGAGAATGCTGTACACTGCAGTGATCGTAGTCGTGGATATCGCCAGTTTGTACAATGTCTTCTATTGTGTCTAGTGTGGCTGCAAAACTACGGTCCTGGATAGCAATAGATGAAACTTTTACTACTGACAGGAAATTTGTGTGGTGCAAAGTGTGCATCAATTTGTGCTTTCGAAATAGTTTTTAAGACGTTTGTATTATTTTTAAAATTCGTTTACGAAATGTTTAATTTATGCAATTTTGTATTATGTAAATGTTTTATAAGTAGTGAAATATAACATAATATATCGAAATTTACATATTTATGCACATATTTTGACTTTCATACTGCATATTTTTCCGGTCTCTAGTGACAACCTTAAAAATGAAAACAATTACTTCAAAAATTAAGTTTTAGTTGACGAGAGTAAAGAAAGAGATATTTTTACCAGAAATGACGCCACTAACGATGTTATCAAATATCGATATTCAAAAAAACATCGATGTTAATAAAACATCGATCAAAAACTAACAATTTTTTAAATATTGATGTATTACAGTTGGTTTAGTATCCTCGAACATTAAATTCGTGAGCAACGAAATTGAATTTTTTAATTAATATTTCACCGAAAGCAGAGTTTGAAAAATAAGAAAAAAGGACAAGATTTGAGCCTGAAGCTGAGAGCCCAGGATTATCTCTTTTCGCCGAAGAAGGGTACGGGATGGAGGGGGCCCTACGTTCACGGACAATACCTCCCATGTCAATCACTTAGAAACGTTTTCGTGCCTTGGAATGCCAATGTGGTAGAAACTTCGTCTTCTTTTATCGCGTGTCCACTTCCTTTGCAGCCGGAAATGAAATCGCCGATGCTCGGTTCCCCGTCTGGAGTCATAATTTCCCCGAAATTTGGAATCACACAATGTAAAACCCATATTGTGGATTTTAAGTACAGTAATAATCTATATCTATGTATAAATAAAAGGGAACGTGCGTACATGTATGCGTGTCGCATGCGTGTGGACGAAAAAAATGGACCGATTTCGCAGAAATTTTCGCACTTCCTTCTTGTTAGTAATGTAAGTGTTTAATGAGTGATTTGAATTAAATCGGACATGTAAGAGACGTTTTTGATGATGATTTATTCGTTTATGACGACTTAAGCACACTTGAACTCTACGCAACCCTCAGCACAGACAAGGATTAAGCGCGTCTTCACTGCATGCAATTATTCTGCCCCTGCGATTGTGAAATATCGCCCGGAATTATTATCTGAATCTCGGACAAGTAAATAAAATTTCTCCAAGAATGTGTCAGCGAACGCTTGCGAAAATTTAAAGGTGGGCGTTTTAACAGTGGGATTCTTGATAACCATGTACAAACCAGGTCATAGGGGGCCCTACTTGCAAGAAACTCTTTCTTCTATTATTTTTTGCACAGCATAGCCTACCTGATAAACGATCACATCACATAACGATAAACGGTCACATAACCAAACGTATGTGAAGTGTAATACATTGCAATAGCGAGGCATTGTCGGGTCCTCTAATTTAAATATAAAGTTGTCGATAGACCTTTCTTCTGTGCCGCGGTTAACACCGTCATAGCATGAAGTAAAGCGACATGACTGTAGTACAAGGTCATAGTCGGTCTATATAGCATTCTTACGTCACAAGCAGCTAAGACGTAGATGTCAGGCCTGTAGTAATAGAAGGTATTGCCACGGCGCTTGCGTTCACCGCCTCTCCACGAGCGAAATACAAGGAAAGGGTGGAAAACAGAGCTTCGGGGTCATCTCAGGTGACTGTTAGGCTAAGAACCGCATTATTTTGCTTCCAACACATAAACTAACATCAATTGTTATATCTTCTCTTTTATAAAATTCTGATTTGTGGTATTTTTCATTCAAAACCGTCGAATACAAAACATCGATGTTAAAAAATGTCGGATTTAATGCGTCGATGTTCAAAACATTGATATATGTAAAGAAACATGGACATCGATGTCGCGTCCCTAGTGCGGTGCGGCAGACGTTTTGATTCATTCAAACGAGCCTGACGCGGGCGAGCGCCGCATTCTGATACTCCCCCACCACTTCCATCTTTCCCCACTACTCGCGATGCCGAGAGGCCACGCTAGACAAATACTACTGTGCGGCTTTGACCAGGAAATACTTTATGTAAAGCGTGGGAAATTCCTCCCAGATTGTCATAGTGCATGATAGAGGTGTCCAATATAAAATGACAGGCTAATTGTGATGCACATATATTATGCAATATACTATGTGGAAATATTAGAAGAAAATGTGTTCGTAATGTCAGAGGGCAAAAATAAAATTATCGCGGTTATTTCTGCTTCTCCTTACAGAATATTATTTATTTTTTAATGGGAAAGACTAAAAAAGCGAGATCCATATAATTGCTATTTGTGCACCAAGGGCGTTATAAGGGTTCCAGTGACCGAGCGGCGACAAGTAGCCCGAGGACTTTTGACACACAAGAGGTTTCTATCGTCCGATTGATTGATTGATTAGTGGTTCCGGACACGTCAAGTGCTGAGGTCGTTAGTCCCGTAGGTGTAGTGCATGTTTTCATCGCGTTTGTTCCCGGTTGGATGGCATCGGGTTGCGATATTTTCTTCAACCAGGTATCTCCCACCAGCGTGGCACCGCCACAGCCAGGACAAGCTCTAAGCTACCGACTCATCTCCGGATATATGTGCAAGAGTAGTTTTTTTTTTCTTTCTCGAGATCATTAGATCAAGTTAACGCCCACAGAAGGTTTAATTTGTTTCCTAATTTTAATGATTTAGATTTACTTATTTACCAATAAACTAGATGTTAACTTGACTTCCTATCTTTTGAACCTTGTGTGATACAAATTTTCATAATGATTTTCGAAATCAACGTGATCTTTTCCTTTGAAATCGCCTAATTTCATCCTGGAGATGTGAAAAAAATGTTCCCTAGTGTAATTTACGCCCCAAGGACGTTATAAGAGTAATAATGATCGAGCAGCGACAAAAATCCCGAGGGCCTTGGCCCGAGATCATTAGAACCAGTTAACGCCAGCGGTACATACATTTTATGTTTTACATAATTTTAATAATTCAGATTGATTTATTTACTAATTAACTAGCTGTTAACCTGACTCGGTTTCTCTTTTCATACTTCCCTCCTATAATTCCCTTTCATAATTCCTTCATAAGAGAACATGTAGCATTATTCAACTGTTTTCATATTTCTCGTAACCACGGTCCTCTCGATACAGGTAAGTCATGTAATGAATATCGAGCTCAATATCGAAAGGAACAAGCAATAACGTTTGAGTATTTTTTTCCGTAGGAAACGTGGAACACACCCCTTGCAGTAATGCGTTTGTCTCAGGAGCAAAAAACTACGAAGGATACGCATTACTCCAGTATTTTCACTGAAACAATTTTTACTAACTATAATATATTTTTGTAAGAATAATTGAAACTATAATAACAAAGATAAGCGGATAAGGCCGCTGTCTGGAGGAGAATGTTTGCGTCCGGCTGCTCTGATCGGTAGTTTTCCGTGGTTTCTCTGATCAATACCAGGCGAATGCCGGAGCAGTGTCTTAACGGACCACACGTTATCTTTCCTTTCTCTTCTTTGTCCTATAATCACCCCTCATACATACTTATACTTATATGCTCTACACTACCTCACAAGTCGGGAGATCGGTCGGAAGCTTAGAATTTGTGTCGGCTGGGGCGGTGTTGCACCGATGAGAGATTCCTGGTTCAAAAATTCCTAAATCGTTCAACACATTTTCTCCAAAATTGATATTCCGCGATCAATCAGAACAAATTCAAGCCCCTGCAAGTTTGAAATGAATATTTTAATTTTTCATGGTACTTTACATGACTCAAAATTTTCTTGAAAATTCATCCAAATGTTTGGGATAAACTTTGGGCTCATCGTGAAAAAATTTTAAAGAAATGATTTGTGTCACATTTTCGTTAAAATCCCTTGTTTTTTTGAAAATTGCAAAATTTCAATTTTTTGGCGTCTTTCTGCAACTACAATAATGAAAATAGATTTGTTTCTTTTAATGAAATATGTACACCTGAAAGACAACTTTAAATCAGATCATAATCAATTTTTCGAAAATATTAGTAAATTTTGCGTGAAACATTAGCAATTTAAAACAACTTATACATTTTTTCTCAAGAACAGCTTCAATTTTTTTCTTAGTATGTAAGAAAGAATGGTAAATAAAGTGGTGCAGCTCGAATTGTCGTTACTCTATCTGAATTTGTGAAAATAGAAAAAAATAACATTGCAAAACTACCGTACATTTTTTGTTACATGAAATCTATTTAAAAAAATAATTTCTTTAAAAACTGTTCATTTCTGAAAATATGAGTGGTTTAGAATAATTTTGCTATTTTCTGATTTGCTGATTCGAATTTCCCGCGTTTCATTTGCTGGACTTCAGGAAATACCATATGGGAATGATTCACTTCATTCACGCCGAGAAAAAATAGTTGGTTATTCTGAGAATCCATTATAATTGTTGGAACGTGTTGCGGCTGTATGATTCGCAGTTGTAATTGTCGAATTTGTTTTGATTTATTCGCATTCAAATGTTTTCACACATAATGTTCTACGAATCGTAATGAGCAAAGACAGGATTTCCATATAAATATACGTTTTTATAAGTTCTTCCAAGAGTTTCCTAACTTGGTAAATTTATTTCTCATGGCAAATTAATTTTAAAAATGAATACTTTTACGTGCATGAGTCCGTAGTTTTGTGAATAATACCCAACATAATGCGTGTTTGGATATTTTTTCAATTAATACTGCATAGTTTGTCTTCTGTCTAGCATAATAGGTACTTTTTATTATTTTTACTTTTTCGTATACGTACATATGTACGGCGCATAAGTACATATATACAGAGTATAAGTGCATATATACGTACATATATACGTAGTGTAGAGAAAGTTTCGTGATTCTGCGGAAAATATATTTCGAGATTTCAACGGAAATACACGTTTTGGGGGCCCCTGATACCGAAAAATTTGTTTGTTTCAAAATGATTGTCTCTCCGTCTGGGGTATATGAACAACACTAGCGCCTAAACCATGCGCAGGATTTTTTCCAAGTAAATTTTTTCTGTATGTTTATTTCAATTAATGAGGTCAGGCACATATTTTTGAAATTTTAAGTTTTTTTCGCGCAATATTGGAAGCAATATGTACAATATTAAACAATAACTAAAACAAGAAATTCTCAAAAACGGCTCCAATTTTTTTCTTTAAACGTTCTGTAGGGATAGAACTAAATGTGCTCTATGAGTTGACATAAACACAATTTTGCTCTATTCTTTAGTTTTTTCAATAAATACAAAAATGTAATTTTTTGACATCACTCTCACGTCGTTGATATTTACAATGGCGGAGATTTGTTAACATTTCCTCATTTAAGAGTAAATGTGCATTAAATTAAATCTTTAAAGTTTCTCGAAAACTGAAAAAGTTTCTGGGAAAACGAACTCAAAATTCATCATTTTCAGAAACGTTCCATCACCATTTTTTCAAAAGCGGCTCCATTTTTTGTTCCAACGTTTCGTACAGATAGTGCATTGTTTAAGCTTATATACAATTAATTTTTCTGTATAGTTTTAAAAAATATTCATGTTATATTGTTAAAATATCTCTCACTCCGAAAATATGCACATTTCCAGCGATTTGTAAACATGTTTGCATACGTATGTTGTTGTGCTTCAAATGAAGATTTTCGAAAACCAAAAAGGTTTTCAGTGAAAACGAACCTCAAATTTTTAGCGACGCTTAAACCACTATTTTTAACTCTAAATTTTTCAACGATAATTGCCTTATAGGACAAAGTTTCAGACTTCTATACTATTTTTTAAGTAATATATCGATTCTACCATTGGAAACTGAAAAATTGACAAAATTGAAAGAAAAAAGTACTTTGGGCGGCGATAAATTGCAGCAGGCAAGAGTATGTGGCAAGTCGGGATACTAAGGAAGATTTTTTTTAGATCAATCTTGTATAGACAATAATATGACCATAGGAAAGTGCTGGCAAAAGGAGAATGATATGTTAGGAGCGACTTCGTGGGGCAGTGCTGCAAAACGACTCATTACCGTTAGTGCAGGTTCTTGAAGTGGTTTTGTTGCAGATGATAACCTAATAATGGAAGCGAACACGTCACAAGGGGTTTACCATGGACAAACGAACTCCATCAATTTTGAAAAATGGTTTAATACGCAATTACTCCCAAATATACCACCCGCATCCGTCATAGTTATGGATAATGCCCCTTACCATTCTAGGCAAGCCGAAAGAGTCCTGTCAAGATACGACACCAAACGGACAATGATAGATTGGTTAAGGAAGAGGGGAATTGATTGTGATCACAATCTGCGTAAAAGTTATTTGTTCGACATCATACTTGCCAATAAACCGAGCGAAAATGTTTATGTAATGGACAAAATGGCTTCTGAAAGGGGTCATACTGTTATTCGTCTTCCACCTTACAATTGTGACCTCAGTCCCATAGAGTTAGCATGGGCTAAAGTTAAAAGAGTGTTTAGGGAACATCACTGGAGACTTGTCAGTGCAACACCTCCGTGAACTTACACACTACGCATTCTCCACTGTCACATCTGCAGACTGGAAAGGCTTTTGCGAACACATACAGAAGTGTGAAAACGAATATTGGCAAAAAGATGGAATTTTGGAAGTAGCCATCGACGATATTATTGTTAATGTTTCTGGGGACACGGCCAGTGAAAGTGAACGCGACAGCTATTCCGATGACTCGGAGTAATTGCTATCATTTACGTGTTCACCCTACGCTTTGGCGCGCTATGTTCATTTTAGCAGTTGGTACGCTTTTTTATGCTGTGACGTCAGCAGAGCCTTCCTCTCCCCGCACCCCCCGCTGCGGAATATCAAGAAAACTTGCGCGACCAGTAGCTAGACCAAATAAAAAAAACTAATATATTCTATAAATGGTCTCTACTCATCGTATTACCCTCCTGTACACGTGTCAGAATTTCCCAGGATAGTACATGCGTGGTGAATTGTGAAATGAATCGACATCAAGCGGTGAAATCACAAATGAGAATGAAGACACAGAAAGCCGTTATTCAATATCACTTGATATGTCAATGGGAGGGGGGGGTAATCAAAAGCAGACTCTCAGTCTGCTAGCGTGCAAAATAGAAAAAGAAAAAAAAATTGTGTCTATGTATTGTTTGCTATAGGATTATATACATAAACATGTTAGTGAAACTATGAAAATTTATATTCAGTTGTAAAATTGCGCATAGCAATCAGAAATCGGAAACAGTAGGTTCAGTACCTCTAGCGGAATCATTAAACATTGTTGAAGACGTAAAAAAGTCTTTGGAATTAGTGCCTGTAAATGTGAATCTGGCTGCCAAGGAGAAATCCTGATTTGAAATTTCTTCAAATTGTAAAAACGTTATTTATGTTTAAACAAAGGGAAATCCATATTTTGATCTCACACCGGCCTAGATTTCATTGTTGAAGAAAGCTCCGTCTCGTGACGTAGAAAGTATTTTTTAAATTCAAAAATATTATTTTCTGATGAAAAGACGAATTTGACAGTAAAATTTAGAATGATTGTCAAATGTTCATTATTACAATAGTCAATTAAACAATAGTAGTTAACGAAACGAGTGTATAAATAAGCGTATAATTGCACGATGTGGTATGATTA
>BOPP01000042.1:8925341-9045059 GCA_017312745.1 Gryllus bimaculatus
AACAGATCGCAGCGCTTCGTCTGCAAATATAAAGCGAACGAGTAATAACAGTGCAACTGTTCTTGACCGACGGGTTGAAGAAATGCGGGCGAAGTGTTGGTATTAGTTACAAAGTCGGTCAATACTGTATTTTGAGTAATGCCAACATCTGGAAAATCAAAATCAATGACAGTCATTCATTAAGAATAAAGGAATATACAATTTCAGAAAATAATTCATTACTATGATTTGTGCACTATGTATTCACAACTTTTTTATTATAGCGTAATTAATTTATGCTCTTATTATATCTTTAATAGAAATGTTCTATCTCATATTTGCATTTGAAATGGCCCATCACATTTTGTAATGCCTGACGTAAATATCTTGTCATGGAAACCGTACTGAGTTTGTTTGCCTGAAGTGACAAATTTTATTTTTTATAATAATAATTTCTTATCAGTTGTGACACTAGAGTAACTAACAAGGTAAAAACTTTTGAAGTCTTAAAATACTATAAATCAGCCTTTCATTCGAAGATGTGTTAAGTTGGTGGAAATATTATGTTAAAAATGTAATTACAAAGAGTATGATAAATTTGTTTCCTTGAATGTTACCTTTACCGAGCGTTTCTTGGAATTGTAAAGGGTCACATGCTGAAGCCCGATCTAAAGTATTACTCAAAGAATACAATAAAGTCTTGTTCCCCTTTTTCCATTTCATAAGCATTCGTAACTTTTTCGATAATGTTGCGTTCGCCGGTAGTATACACCCTCCTAATTTTCTCAGGAGTTTGTTGTGCCTACCTTAACCATTTATTTAGATATATTGAGAATACACCCGAAGAGAAGATCCACACTTTGAAAGCAACTATCTTTGACTAGCTTCTGTTTCGCGCCAACGAAGTTTTAATGTTGGAAAAATTGTCGTCAGTGTTCGCTGCGAACTTTTGTCTTCAACTGCTTATTGCTCAAAGGACGGGGGAGGAAGGTCATCAGTCAAGAAAAGTTGCGCCGTTAATATAACTGAACAAGAGTTGCAACAACATATATGTGGAGGCCATGACTTAACCTCTTACTCTACCTTCAAACCATAATAATGCTGATAATCAGTGTGAGATTGCGTTTCTGTGACGAATAAGTTATTTCACCACAAATGAAACAAAAATTAATCACAATTACGTATCATTTTTATTTAACAAGTTGCAATGTTCAAAAGCACTCTAAAAACCGAAATTATGCATTAATTGCAATAAACAGTACAAAACGCACAGTCATAGCAATGGCATAACAATAGTCACAGCAATAATTGTGTTTATAACTTACAAACAGCTGGAAAAACATAGTTTTTTGTCACTTGTCAGAGTAAAATCTTCAAAAACAAAATGACTAGTCATTATACCTCCAATCAAGTGCTAATCGATCTTTTTCTGGTGATTTTTGAATTTAGCTGGTAGAAATACGAAATAAGTTTTTTTCGTTCTTTGACTGTGCGATCATTGATATGGTTGCTATTTTACTGGCTGTTGGGAAGTATTGAAGTATAATGTAGGGTGAAAATAGTATTGCTGTAAAGGGTGTGGTTTTCATCGCTTAGTTAATTTAACATCTCTCCCGTAATTTTCTCGGAGCCACCGACTTTCTTCGTGATGATGAGTTTAAATGTATTTTTACTTCGTCTAGCGTGAATACGCCAGTCAACGGAAACTTTTACGATAGTATGTTTTCAGTTTCGACGTCCGCAGCAGTGGATGGTAAGCTGAGAGGTATGATAGTTGATGAGAAACGTTGGACATCTGCAAAAGTTTCCGCTTTCGTGGCCGTGATGGCGTAGGTAGGTGGCAGTCTATTTGGTCTCTGTAAAACCTTGAGTGATCCTCCAGGATTCCGGGATTTTTTTTTTTTTAATTTTTCAAATATGCGCCGTCAACGTTTCCCCCCATATATTATGGAGATCTTCGTGCGGAACGTGTGACGTTTTCCTGCGGAGGCGTTGCCAAGCAGCCTTCCTGTCGGGGTCACGAGTTGACAAACGCTACGCTCGGATGCACGCGTAAGCTTCCGCGGCTCCATTCCATCAACTCTTGGCCATTCGGGAGACGCCGCTTAACGCTACGCTCGTCCTTTCCTGAATAATTCTGAATATTTGTATCGGTGATTAGATGTCTTTTGCGATCTTGAATTGGTGGTTGTTTTTGCTTTGTAAGCGATTTGTATTTGATGGTTGAGATGATTCATTTCTCTTAGATCTGGATTTTTGGATAATTTTGTGTTTTTAAAGTTTCACGGTATTGTTTGAAGGGACATTGGCAGTGTATGTAGTGAAAATGATAGGGCGATGGTCTGATGTTATTTCATGGAGAGGTTTGAGTGTAGTGAGAGAGATGGATGGAGAGTGAATAGCGTAATCAAAGATATCAATGCAGGTTTATTTTAGCATGTGTTTGACGTGAACGTGGACGATTGAGGTAGGAGAAGGTAGGTTATCAAATAAGAGATGTGATCTTTTATATTTGAAGATGTGAAAACTCCGCTCGGGGCGCCGGTTTCTAGTGTGTCGCTGAAGCATGTGATGTGTGAAGCTGAAGGTGGTCGGATTTAAGGTACTACCTCGGCTTGCTTGAATTATTATCAGAATACGACGATTTTTTTAAGAAATCCATCACAGATAATGCCATACGCAGTAGTTGCCACGTCAATTCTCTTTCGTCTTTCCTTTGTAGTGAGATTCTTAAAGTGATAGATTTAGATTTCTTTAGTCAAATAGTTAGAAATAGTGGAAAGATGAGGAAAATATTTAATAATAAATAAATTAAATAAATAAATAAATAAATAAAATAAATAAATTAAAAATAAATAAATAAATAAATAAATAAATAAATATAAATAGAATAAATAAATAAATAAATAAATAAATAAATAAATAAATAAATAAATAAATAAATAAATATAATTAGACAATAGCTTGTCTAAAAAGGTCGAGATTTAGCAACATTAATGAAAACTAGAGACATTTTCGTTTCGGAGTTATTTGCAACGGTAAACGAACTGCGGATTTTATTTTCTACATTGCTACCAAAAATAGTAACTCTACTCCAACCACTTACCTCTATCTCCAACACTTCAAGCAAAGGAGAGTTCAACCAAAACATGCGGCATTAGTGAAGCTACATTTACGTCCAGAAGCAAAACAAGGGGCCATCTCAGCATTTGCTCAATGTATCAGGGAAGCTGGACAAAACCCTGATCGAGATGGTCATTGACCCGGAAGCCGAAGTACATTATTTGTACAAGCATATTAAGTCTTTTAAAAAAATTTACAATACAAATGTAAACATTCCCCAGACGTTGGCCTGCCACCGTATCTAAGAATTACCTCCTCATCATTGATCAGTTCATGCCATCGTTGGATCAAAATATATCAGCACATGAGTACGGTATCTGCAGGTTTTCGTTTGTTGGGTAGACTAGAGCATTGAAGACGAATTGATTGAACAAGCAAAACTGTTTACTCAAATTTACGTAAACAATATTGACGAAAATCTTGGGTTTGAGTTAGTTGAGAATACGTAGAATTTTACAAATGATTTTTAGCAGAAAATGAATATTTCAGTCCAGAACGTTGTATGTACAGTTTAATAATACAAAAGCAACTCCAGGATGCCTTTCTAATGTCGAAATCATTTTAAAGATGTATCTTATTTTGATGATAACTAATTGCGCTGTGGAAATATCGTTTTCAAAACTGAAAAAAGTTAAAAGCAGATTGTAAGACGATGCCTTTCTATTTTTTCTCTCAAGGGTGGATATGAGAAGTGTCGTGATTGCATTGACGTCTAAGGGCTGTTGGATAGAGATTTCTCCCATAATGTCCCACTTTTTGGTTGGGGGAGTACATAACTCTTTTGGTGCCTTCTGGAGGAAAATTCCTTGCCTGCGTGGACTAACGAGAACGTTTTGCTGCGGTGAGATGTTTATATTATCTCTAGTGCATGGAGTATTTATTGTGCTTGGAACAATTATAATAAATGATGCATCTACTATTACAAGGCCAATAATGCTCTCACAAGGTGTCTACAATACGTGGTTACAGCCAATAACGTACAGCCATTCAACAATGAAGCGTATGTCTCAAATTATTTGACTGCCGAGAAGGGTTTGTTGTAATATCCAAGTTGCGTACAATTATACATTTATTTTATGTGAAACATTCCGTACATTTTGTTGCAAATAAAATACACTAGGAGAGAGGACGCGGTTCAGTACATTATCAAAATTTCAAAGGTGCCATTGCACATGCCTGCTCATTTAGTTGCTCGGTACGTCTGACAGACGGTTCAATAAGCCCTACATTGACGATTTCCTCGTTGATTCCACACGTCAGGGAGATGCATTGTCACGTCCTTTTGCCTCACGTGCTTTTTTTCACCACAATTAGCCTGTTAAATTAGGTGTAAAATTCATATCATGTCCTATTACAATCCGAGGGGATTTTCCCACGATTTAGTTGACGCTTTTCCTGTTTAATGTAGTAGTAGGGATTGTGGATTGATTGCTTGGCATTTTTGCTCATTAGACGTGAACGTAGGTTTTGTCATTTACGTTTATCATTAGGGTAACAGTTAAAAACACTGTAAGACGTACTCTGGGGTGAAAAAAAGTAATCTGTCCACTTTTTTATTGAGCTCTGGAATACGTACTCTAGTTTTTTATACCATACTAAGTCGAATACAGGAGCAACGAGCGTTTGGCAGGATTTCAAAGAACATTCGCTCCCGCGTAATGAAAATATTTGCAACAACCAAGGAGCTACAGATGTTTGATTGAATGTCTTATCGTGCCCTACGTGAAGAAATTGACATACTGCCACTAGAACATGGAGAACAATTATTTAAATAACTGTATTTCCCTCTGAGCTAAGGAAAACGTGCACAGATTTTTTCGACTATTTTTTAAAATAATTTTTGATTTCAGAATTCGTTTAGGAATATATGTAAGGTTATCTATTTTTCATTACTTTCCTGTATATATACGGAGTAATATACTTAGTATATATAGAAGGCTTGGTGACATGTCCCCTCAAATGCTCATGCGTATGCCTAGGTGATATCTAGAAATATTCCTAGATTGTGGTGTTTTTTTCGCTCAAAATGTTGTAAATGAGTTCGCAGATCCTAACTAAATGGTGCTGAGTGGATATTTACGTTCCCTAAGAATTGTTTTTGTTGGGTGTAGATGGCGATTTCAAGCTTTTAATACCATTTTTTTAAAGATTTTGGATATAGTGAGCAATAAGAGTATTAGTGGTACTGTCAGTATTTGCGTTTCTTTTCTTAAATAAGGCTAAGGATTGCATGATTGTAAGTCTGCGGAAAGTCTGTTCTAAAACCTTAAATGTGGGTTTTCGTTATAGGTGCTAGTAAATGTTTTAGAACTAAATTATTTGTTGTCGTGTCCGGGTAATGTTTTAAAGTATTAATAATTTCCTTGATTTCAGTGGGTGATATATAGTATACTATTAAATTGAGATATTATATATTCACGTTCACTAGCAGATTTGGTTAGTGTGATGTGTTCAGGATGAAAATTAGTGTTGCTTACAATGAATATTAATGTCAAATAATTTGCTAGATTTTTCTGATTTTTACTTTCTTGTCCTTGCGCATGTAAGAAGAGAAAGTAAGTGCGCAGGAAAACGGCGAATATTCAACAGAAAAGCTCTTATTGTCGAGCTCTGGAAACGAAAAAATAAATAAATCATGTTTCTGTATTTGGTAAAGTACTTGTGGTGTAGCCAGAATTCATGGTTTGAGAGAAGACAATCGAACAAATAATAATTAACAATACCACTACTCGATATGAAATTCAAACAAAAGATTCAGGATACAGTGAACACGATGCACAAATTCTTAAAATTATATACTCTATTTTCTTACCATTATAAGAAATGCGAATAATGACACAAATAATACACGTATGAGTTCATTGTTTACTAAAAGTAAAATAAAATTGTTTTCATCAATTACTTGTTACAAGAATCAAGGGACGCGGTTCACAATCCTGTTGATACGAACTATAAATATAATTATTTTTCCAACGCTTTCATTTCATTTTAACACTTGCTTTCCCCTACAAAAAAGAAAATTAAATATTTCACGAAAAAGCAATTCTTGGATAACACAAGGGATAAAGACATCATGTAAAAAATCGTATTATTTCTTTTATTTCTAAGCATTAGACGTTTCCCCAAAAATTGTAGATATATTGATCGTTTCCGAAACTTCTTCCTATGAGATTCTCAAAATAATTGGTAGAGTAAAAAATAAATATTCAGCCGGTTTAGATGAATTTTTAGGTTGTATGTTAGAGAATTGTACACCAGTTAACTCACAGGTTTAATATATCCTTATGCATAGGAATTTTTCCATATTTTTATAACGGCTACGATTAAGCCCCTGAACAAAAAATACAAAAATGAAATTCAAAACTATTGTCCAGTTTTATCTTTTATGATTTTTAATATTTGAGAAACTTACGAATGGAAACCTTTCTTAGTAAGCACGACGCAGTTTCAGAAGGCCAACATGGGTTTCTAAAATCAAAATCTACGAAAACAGTCATATTATCTTTTCTTAAAGATCCATGGATCAAAATGAAGCACCGATTGAAATATTTCTAGAACTTTCATAAGCTTTTGACGGCATTGATCATAACCTTTTACTTTCAAATTACCTTCGTATGGAATTCGTGGTATTGCTATAGATTGGTTATGCCCGTTCCTTAAACAACAATCTCAGAGTAGAAATAACTTACTTCAATAATGAAACATTATGTACATATCCATGTGATTCTTTGTAATTACATGTGGAGTCCCGCAGGGAGCAATTTTAGGCCTTATTCTCTCCTGCTGTATGTAACGATATGCCCTCGACGATTAGAAATGGAAAGAACAATGTTCTCTTTGCGGATGAAACGAATATTATTTGCAATAAAGAAATCGTAAATAGAACAATATCAGATATTTCAAGTTGTTTCCGTAATAACCAAATTAAGGGTAAATGAAAAGAAACTGTTTTAATGATGTTTCATTTCAAATAAAACAGCTCTGTACTTCTTGAAAATGAACGGTGTTGCCATTGACTGATGTTAAGGTACTAAATGTTTTAGATTTTAAATTCAAACCCTAAATGGAACGATCATATTTAAATTAATTGAATTACTAAATTTAAGTTCTTTATGGCAACGCTTTCAGAATTCTTTCAAATTCAGTCAGGCTCCATACTGCTGCGTTGTGCATATTTTTTCCGCCTGAAGTATGGTATAATATTCTGGGGAAATACTTTTATAGCTCCTAGACTTTTAGATTACAAACAAGAATTGTAAACAATAATCAAATCCCACTTACGTGAGTCTTGTAAAGCCTATGTTTATGAATCTAGGTATCTTACATTACCTTGTTCTTGATGTATGAATCAGCGGTTTTTGTCAAAAATAACTTCAGGGTGGGAATATATTTCAGCAATCGCCGATATCTATTAATGACAACACTCGACATAGTAAGCTAATTCATCAAGTGACAATATCAACAGAGCTCACTACAAAAAATTCATATGCAATAAATATTCATTATTTTACAACAACCTTGCCAGATGACAACGATTAAATTCGATACAAAAGTTCCAGTAAAATATTTTCTGTCCGCACAAACAATTAGACTACACTGAGCATACCAAAAGGAAAGTAATATTAATTTTAAACTATATTTAGTGGTAATATTTACCATTTGGATTGTAGTTAATCTATAAGATACATTGTTACTAAGTTTTGTACTTCAGTCTTCTGGGTGAATGAGTCCTCATCTCGATCAGGTTTTCATCTAGTTTTACCTGATCCTTGAGCTAAATTTTGATATGGGTCCCTTCTTTTTGCTTCCTTGACATAAATGTTAACTTCAACTTGGCTTTCTGCTCATAGTAGTCACACAACATGTTTTTTAACTGTTGTTTTGCGAAAATAAATCATTGTTAAATCATTTTTTTTTTCATTTAAATGGGTAACATCTCAACCGGTTACAGTTTACGTTTTCATCGACTTCCCGTTGATCCCTTCTTGAGAAATAACGGACATTTTCAACAACAAAAACGTATAGTAACAATCTAATTTCAAGACTTCTATTTACAGTTCACAATTTACAACTTCTATAACACTTGGAAGTGTATGCTAAGGTTCCTGCTAAGTATTATTGCTAATGTTCATTTGCATAAACACATTCCAATGGATCTGAGAATTTTTCAAACTTGTCTTAACGACCTCGCAGAACATTCTGCTTGTTTATTTAGGGTCTTCTGTCATAATCTTACTCTCGCTGCAACTGACGATAACCCTCTTCGTTACAAATGCAGAATATATCTTCAATGGTACAGAAATAATTATACATCAGAAGATATTTTCCGTGTCGATTTTGAACTTGTACATGGCTTTTAATCGTTTAATTTCATATGTGTTGTAAGTAACGTTTTATTCGCGCACGTTTTCGTGAGTCCGGGAATACCTCGCCTCACTACTTCACCAAAATTAGTTGAGTTAAGAATCAATGAGACCACCAAGCTTTATTGAAAAAATCTGATATCCAATCATTTTGGTTACCGTGAAATTGAAACTATTTTGCTTCGAAAATCGAGCAACAGATTTAGTGCATTATGTTATTATTGTCTTCAAAATTACCCCCTCCTCTCGCATCCAGCGAAAGGAAGGCTAAAGAAAACTCGTGCAAATAATAGTACATGTATTGTATGTTAATTATCTGTAATGAGCTGTTGATTCTGATACCTGATGAGCATAATTCCTTTATTGAGTGTTATACTTATTTTCGACATCTGTATTGTATGAAAGAATGTTTCGAAAATAACTTATTCATAATTAAATACGCACGGTATTGTTTAAATTCCAAGCTTAATTAAAGAGCTTCTTCGTAGGAATCTCGTTCGTAGTATTTGCTAATTATTCCTACAATATTTTCCCTTTTAAAAATGATAACTACAGGATGTATTTGCCCAGAATATGTTGCCTCATATCAGACGCGCGATCCGAGATATATAAACAAGCTGTTTGCAGGCTGAATTTGAAAGAATTCTACATGTTTAGGTTAATGAACTTAATTTTGTGATCCGTTAAGTTAAATAGAGGTTCCATTATAGATTTGAATTGAAAGTCCAAAAACCTGTTACCTTACTCTTGTGAAATGCTCATCGTTCACTTCCATTGGAGTATGCAATTTTTTATTTGAAATGCAAAACTGCATTCAAACCGTTGTAGTATTAATGTGTAACATTTCAAACAAAATAAAACCAATTTGAAGCATTTTAAGAGCATCTTATTGATCATTTTTGGCAATGTTATAGGTCATCAAAATCCGCCCCCTAATTTTGACTATCACTATATACTCACTGACTATAAACTTACTTGATAATTTATGAGATGAGGAGAATTGGATTAAGCCGCGTGAACAGCATATAGACAATTTTGAATATTTTGTGTCAAAATTGTATAAAGCTTGTAAGCACTTCTCCTTTATTACTAGCAATGAAAGAAAATAATGTTCTTTCTATTAAAATATAAGACACTGGCTACCCTTCCATTAACACACATTAGTTCTAAAATGGACAGTAAGTTAAATCGATTTTTGTCAGCTACGTCTCTCTTCAGAAACTATTTCATGAATCTGCGTGTGCAGAGTAGCAGATAAATGAAATGTGAAATACTTGTATGAAATAAACTGGAACATTTTGTAAGACATCTCTTTTTAAAAGAAGTGGTGCTAATAGAGCGCGTACTTTTTCGCCCATATTTTCTCCTAAAATTATGCGAAAAATACTGAAAGTTTCGAAACAGTGTACCTGACATTATTTTATAATCTATCTTTAAGGAACATATTTATTGAAAGGGTAAAATCTCTATTTTTAATATTTTAGTTGTAAGAAGACTTCGAAAAAACTTTGAACTTTTGAATTTTTTGAAAAATCAGGGGTTTTAATGAACATGAAACTTGCATTCTTTTAAATGCCCTTCACACTACTCACCAACACAATTTGATCAAAAACGTTTTAGCATTTTTTTTTTTTGGAAATTTGGAAAATGTCCTAGGTTGTAATGTTGTATGTAAAGTACCGGGACTTTATGTACTGATCGCTTGGGGAATACTAATTGTGGAGAACTTCGGCTGAACGGTTTAGCCGCTAGCGTTGTTCACAGACGGGCAATCAGATGGACGGACAGCCAGACAGCCTTTTTTCCGTCATTCTATTTTTCTGTATAAAGGGCCCACAAAACGTGGATTCTGGCTACACCACGGGATAGAGCATTTTTCACCCTGTATTTAGCAAATGGATTTATCCACTTTTCGTTACCAGGACTCTGTAATAAGAGTTTTTCAGCCGAAAATTCTCAATTTTTCCCGTAGCATTACATAACTTTCTCTCTACTCCTTAGCGAAAAAGTAAAAATAGTTCTCCAAATAAGATCGTGTTCAATTTTTTTAAAAATAACTAGAAGTTTTTCGTAATTTATGCTAGAAATAAAGAAAAGTTATAATTTTATGACACATTCTGTGACGACACAGAGTTTATGGAATTAATTACATACAAATTAAAAATAGATTTTGTTTAATTTTGAAAATTACGTAACACTAAGAAAGGCGTAATTCCTTAGAATGTGGAGAACGCAGCAGTGGGGTTCGCCCCGCGCCCTCTTTCGCCCCTTGGGATCTCCAAGACACGCGCGGAAAAGGGATAGGCTGAGAAGATCGTAATGCGCAATAGATTTCAACCATCACAACGCCAAATTTCCAGAGCAGGAAAAATAAGAGATTTCAAAAGCTTCAAGGGAAGATAAGACGGGAGAAACGACACTTGATCTGAGACCGCCGTCTAGGTCACCGCTGTAGGTCGAGTCACTGGACACGCTCATGCCTTTGATAGTATAGTTTTGTTGGACCTGATCTGTGGCTGCATGCCGGGCCAGACCGTTCTAGGTTAATTTGCTCGATGCTAGTTGGATCCGAGCGAATTTGTTCTTATGCTTCAAAATACTTCATGCGCACAAGTCGCATTCGAGCATCCGTATATGTGACCTTTGATTGTCATGTGCATTGTTTTGCATTAAAGTAATGTTTATTTCATTGCTGTAGGATCAAGGTTCCGAGAATTGTCAAATCCTACTGCACTCCATTAAAGACCAATAGATAATTAAATTTGGCGTGACGTGTGTGTGAGTGTTGGTCCGGAGGCGACCTCACACCCCTGCCGATGGCAAGCGACCGCTGTTGCTGGGACTCCTAAAAGGCTTGTTGTCCACGCCTTTGCTTTGCCTGGAAGCTCTCTGAGGCTAACCTCCCTCCCTAGTTGGAAACAGCTGGCGGGTCGTCGACCTTCAGGAGCCATCCCAATGGAGAACGCACCATAGCAAGATTACGGCGAACTTTTATCATAAACCGACCAAAGGTTTAACAAGTAAGCTCTTCAAGTGGTGATTGAAACAAAGGACTCTTGATTACTTCTCAATTAACAGGAAATTTGAAAGGTTAATGTGTAAATTGGCTTTTCCTCGCTTAGGTCTATAATTTTTGTAATTTAATTCATAAGAGTAATTCTAATTTAAAATTCAAACTTAGGTAGGGAGCTCACAAAATAATTGCTATTTTACTGTAATATTTCCAGAAATTACATTAAATTATGTTCAATAATTTAACAAAGTAAGTGTTTTCCATTCTAACAACACACATCCTTCAATTTCACCGAAACAAGGTATCCTGTATGAACCTGAGCTAAACGGCGCATCAATAAACGAAACTACGACAAGACCCCATTTTTGTTTTTAAGAACCGCCACCAAATATTTTCTGTCACTTTTGTCCTCGAATAAAGTAAAGGATAGTTAAAAAGCATGTATTATTTTTGAACTCTCTCAATTTTCAAAAATTACAAAAGTTACAAATAATGTTCAAAATATATGCTGTTGTAGAACAACAAGTTTACTTCTGCTACTAGAGGACCGAAAAATTGAGCAAATGCGAAAAAGTGTCTTTTAGACGGCGATAAGTAGCAGTTGAGAAGAGGATAGAGACAAAACTGGAATGCTAGTCCATACGAAACAAGTTAGACAACTATAGTACGAGAAAGTCTCTGCAATTATGCAGCACCACTAGTTACTTTCTTGTGTAAGTGGTACGTATTACATACGGAGTAACATACTTAGTATAGAAAAAGTTATGTTATGCGGAAAATGATATTTCAATGTAAATACACATTTTGGGATCCACTGACACGAAAATGCCGTATTTTGTTAAACGTCCATGAACCTGTCAGTTTTTCAATAACACTAGCGCTTTTCTCAAAACGAGTATCCCCATTCAAAGTTCTGCAATTTTCAAAAACATCCTTCTAATTGTGGGAGTACTTTACATGAAGCCTCTGGGATACCTTAAAACTTTTCTCAAAAATTGCTCCAATTTTTCCTTTCACTTGTTTGTAAGAATAGAGTGAAATACAGTTTTAAATTTGTCATAGATCCATTTTTCACTGTTACCTCTAAATTTTTGGAAATGGCAGACGGTTGAATTTTCGGTGTCTTCCTACAACTACAATATTGACGATACAGTTTTATTAAAAGTACGCCTCTCCTCCATAATTAGTTCTTTCATTAACGTCAAGTACATTTTCATGAAGATTTTGCTAGTTTTCACGCAAATATGTTTGAAACATAAGCAATTTTACAAAATATAAAAAACAAGAATTTATCAAAAACGTTCTTCTTTAAACTATTGGTTGGGATAGTGCTCATTGTACTGAATAAGAGTCGTAAATTTTTGAAAATTCTCTCACTTCTGTTACACAGGGTGGACAGCGAACCAGGAAGCCCTGAAAACCGGGAAATAGCCGGTAATTTGATTTGAAAACCGGAATTGTTCGTTATTTTCAGATTTCTCCCCGGAATTTAGCATAAATTCACGTACTGCTTCGTATTCAATAAAGTGTTTTATTCAACTTAGTAAAAGATAATGTCGAGTGAAAATCAAATTATGTATGAGAAATGCCACATGCGTGCTTGAGGATTGCACAGTACTTGGCTCGCGCATCACATTACTTCAAACACTCGCGCGTGTGTACGGGCAGCATAGGTAGAATATCCTGCAGATGTCAAAATTCTATTGCAATCGCTGACCATCAGATGAAAATGCCCTGAAGAGCAAAAGCTTAAAGCCATCAAGTACTGCGGCGTAGGCGTTAGAGACTTATTGTTATTTTAAGGGTATTCCTGACGTGGTTCTATTTATTTTAAAATCTTTAGGGACACTGCCTTCGACATTCTGCATCTAATTACGATCTGAGCATTGTCCAGAAGTCATACAAATTATTTTTTGGAGAAATTTCTTAGTCTGAACTCGTGTGTTTTTGAAACCAGTACTCAAAAGTTAAGCATCAAAATTATCTCTCTTGTCCCATTTTCTGTGAAAAAGATCTTCAAATTTCGCATTTACAGAAACGCTTAAACGCTACTTTCCCCCAAAAAGCTCCAAATATTTTCTTCAAATTTTTCGAACGTATAGTGCTAACTGCACTGTGTAAGATGACATTGAATTAATTTTGCTGTACTCCTTTTTTTTTCAAAAATTACACAAACGGCAAAACGACTGCAAATTTTTCAACCAAAGTTTTCATATAGGATTAGGATTTACTCTTCTATTGAGAAAGTGTGAAAAAATTCAATGTGGGCAGCCATACATGACAGATGGGAGGAGGGTGGGGCAAAACCGAAAACTAGTCTAGGTCAAAGAAATTAGAAAACTAAGTAGTACGAGAAACGTTGTGCTATTCTGTAGCACCTCTAGTTCTTCTGTGTTCTCATGATTTACAATACGCAAGCACGTTCCTCCGAAGTGTGTATTTTGCCGCTCTGTTCTGTATCCTCTCTTAACTCTTAAACCCTATTCTGTATGAATTCCAACAACCAGCTCCGTATTTCATTACGGGTCTAACAAGTTGCCTGTACGCGATTTATTGTGCTTTCGAATTTCATTTTGTGAGATTTCTCGTGACTAAATACAATGATCTCCAAAATCATTACAAACAACACCCTAATTTGCTGTCCAGGAGGATGCCAAGGTATTAAAAATTCAAGTCACGTTGAACTACGTCATTACCTAGATTATGTAGTGTTGTATAAAATGTTCTGGTCCCACAAAATGTGATCGGTTGACTTATCTTTACGTTTATTGTCATTTTATTAGCGTCTGCCCAATCATCAACTTTATTTAAACCATTTTGTAATTATATCATATCGTGCTGTTCTGCAATTTCCCTGTATAATATACATACGTCGGCGAAGAGTGAAATATTTGACGTTATATTACGTTGTATACCATTTACAAAGATAAGAAACAACAGTGGGTCTGAGATACTGCACTGAGGGAACCCGGAAGTATACACATTGGCACAACAGCTCTTTACGAGCTAAGGCCTACCAGCAGTGTCCCGGCCTTGCGACCGTGGATTAAGGGGTACGTGTGGTTAACACGTAGCCGTCCCTACGCTGTATTCTGGTATTCGCAACTTGAGAAGTGAGTTTTCTCATCGTCACACTGGAACCCAGAAATAACGTTACCTTATTCCGATAAATGCTGTCCAAAACAAATATATTTTTGCAATGTATTCAAGAATTCACTTACCTCTACCCTCCTATCAAGTTTCGCATCGATGAATTTCAATATACGATGGTTGAGGCAAAAGTCATGGCTACTATTTTTTTTTTAAAGAAATGTTATCCGATCACACAGTTTTATTTGTCGCGTGAAAGAAATGATGTTCTAATGTGTGTTACAAGAACAGATGGCTATGTGAGTGCCTTTATTAGAGCAGAGAGCAAAGTGAAGTCAGTTGTCTATCGCCGTGCGAGATGAATGTAACCCATTTCATACACCAAGATAGCTGTTCCCCATGGGAGAAATGCCCGTGAATGTCACAGAGAAGTGATGGAAGCTGTTGGGAATAATACCCATCCATACCAGACAATCGCGAGATGGGCAGGTGACTTGCTGCGAAGACGCAGAGCAACCAGTGATCAGAAACGCATCTGCCGACCCTCTGAGTGTGCGAACCGAAATGGCGTATGCGATCATTAAGCATCTGCTTAATCGGGCCTTTAGAGCGAGTATGTAATGTTAGTGGATTGTTGTGAACTCGTATTGCTGTAATGGTTAAGAACATGAAATCAGTTTTGTCATTTCAAATAATTTAATAAATACTTGTTTGAAAAACCCAAATTTGGTTGTAAAATGACTATGAACTTAGTTCATCCCTTATCCTTTCATGAGTATATTTAACATTTTCCGCCCGTACACGTATTCTCACAAAAAAAATAGTTTCCATTACTTATTCCCTCGTAAATCACGCAGAACTACATCAAACGGTTTTGCGAAATCAATAACAGTTGTATCCACACTCCTTCCTAAATCAATTACTTCAGGCAGCACTTGAGTAAGTAATACTTACACAAGACTTGCACAAAGAACCTGACTTGCACAAGAAAAGACATTTCTAAACCAACGCTGTCAGTGGGAAAACCATTCTATCTTATCTAAATGATTTATATCGGACTTAGATAATTTTTCAAACAATTTTCCGACAACTGACGTAAGATTAACCAGCCTATAATTTTGAACTTATATTTTTGTTCCCTTTTAAAAATTGGCGCTACTAAAGCAAATTTTCAATCATTTGGTACACATTTATTGTTGATCGATAGTATATTAAAAGGTCTGACCAAATAAAATTGTCTTCACCTATTATCTTTAAAATGTCATTTGGAATTTTATCCGCACCGCAATACGAGAAGTATTTCATTTTCTTCAAAAGTAAACGTATTTCCTTTGATCAATTTCGAAAACGTGGTCAACTTTGTTGTGCCTTATAATAATTTGGCAAGATTTTTGTTTCTTATACAGAACAGAAATTATTATTTAAGACTGGTTTTCTCTGCATAATTCACAACTTATACATAATTTCATCTTACGAAAGGAGTGTTCTATTTAGCTCGTCGGTGACGTGTAGTTAAAAACTGTCCAAGCATTTTCGTTATCTTCTAAAATTAACTAAAGACGCTGTTATATAGATTCACTGGTTTATAGAAAATCGCATTATAATTATAATATGATAATAACAATCGCATTATAATTATTATCTTATTAACATGGTTTTATTAAGCTTTTTACAATGTTTCGGAGCTCATACTGCGTCTCCATCATCAGGTAAAACAATAACTGGAATAAACTGAAAATATAACAATATAAATATAAAAATACAAAATAAAATAATAATAAAATCCATAATTTACATCGTAGAAATAAAATCATCAGAGAAGACGGAAAGCGCCAACAAAGGAGTATATGAACAGAAGCAATTCTAGAATATTTCAATTTTGTGTACTAATATTAGCAGACGTCCATGGTGTGGTGCCCGCTGTCTGAGAAATCACGAGAGTAGGCCACGATGGAGAAAGACTGGGGGAGGGAAAGGAAAGGAGGGGAGCAGAGATTTAAGGTAAAACATGTTGAGATGGAAGATGAATATCAGTAAATTAATTTTTGATTAATTTTATACAAAAATCCTATCGTAGGCATTCGTGAAACAGTTACTTTCCACCACAGTGTTCATAGTCTTGTATAGCTTTATGTGTCATGTTTCGGAAACTATCCGAGGAAATCTTCTGATTTCAATGTCTACAATTTTAACATGTTCAAAATCCATTTTATGCCCAGTATTAGTTCTATGGCTCGAGAGCGAATTTTGCCTATAAGACGGCTCTCTAACATTCCTAAAGTGTTCTTTCACCCCAGAATCCAACTTTCTTTTAGTTTGTCGTATATAGTGTTCATCGCAGTCCAAACACGCGATCTTATACACAATATTCTCATTATTCATGTAGGGTATACTATTCTTTAAGTTCCTAATATCATTTATTTTATTCACAGACATGTACCTAACATCCAAATTTATGATCAAATCAATGTTAAAAAGCACTTTGAAGTTTATTAGTAATACCAGGTACATAAGGGATAAATATAGTAGTAGTGTCAATGTCATGGCCATTAATATTGTGTCTTCATTACATTATATTAATTTTTAAGTTTCTCATGGTGATTTAACCTTTTATAGATACATATTCATAGGATATTAATTATCTATCAATTATTTTACAATTGTGTTCAAGTTGCTTTTGTAGTTAATTGTAGTTGTAGTTGCTTTTCTAGTTTCTATCGGTACTGTATAATTTCAATATAAACAAACCAAATGTCCTTTTCTGTTTATCATAGGATTGATGAATTTTGCTGTCAATGAACTTTTTTTTATTATTGAATAATTACATGCCCCTGGCCAGTTAGGCCCTTGGCAGCAGAAGATGAACAAATTGAATAAGAAATGCAGAAAATGATAGCTATAAAAATGCAGCTCACGCGTCAAGAATAAAACTATTTCATGTGGTTAATATGATACGAAAGGAGGTTATGGAGGGTCGAAGAATTGTTTTGGTAATTTGTGTTTTAGTCAGGGGGGATTATGCTTACCAAGTTTAAAATGAAGTGCAGATGGAATATTATTAATTTTGCGGCAGAATTTTGTCGAAATTTGTAGAAAAAAGTTTTGAATTGGAGATATACGAGTACCTATCCCAGAATGAATTTGTATGTTTGAAATAAACCAAGGGGCTTTAATAATAGTTCTTCGACAGGTATTCTGAAAATTTTGTATTTTGTTAATGTTTGTTTTAGATTTTGATCCCCAAGTTGGACACGCATAAGATATAATAGACCGAATCATTGTTTTTTTTTAAATATTATGTAATTTAGTGAGTATACTTAATGAAGAGTATTTAACGAGAGGAAGTAACTGATGCCATCGTTTATTAGCTAACAAAATTCTATTGGCGATATTATTTCGCCAATGGAGTCTTCTGTCTATTAATACTCCTAAATATTTTACTGGTTCGGTGAATGAAAGCTATTTTATGGTTCATTTTGATATGTGAGAGGAGGTTGTTCATTATATCTGCATAAGGAAATAAAATTGCATAGCATTTTGATGTATTTGATAAGCCACTTTTTAGCTCATGAATCTACCTGATTTAAATGATTTTGGAGCAATGTAATTGTAGTTTCAAGATTTCTATGTGTACTGTATCATAGAGTCGTCTGCAAATAATGCTTATGAAGTGTCGTTTGTTGAAAGAAAATTTGAAATAAATTGAATGGGTGAAAATACTTCTCCTTGCGGGACACCGGCAAGAATTGGTTTTGGAGATGAAATATAGTGTTTTAAATGGGTGAAAAAGGTCTGATTATTTAAAAAACTACGAATTAAATTTTGGAGATGTTAAGAAATTCCTAAATGTGACAGTTTGTAAATTAGATCTGGGTGCCAAACTGTATTAAAAGCCTTTTTTAATATTAAGATAAACTGCACTAATGTACTGAAAATTATGAAAAGTCAAAAGTATGTCAGTTAGTCTGAGTATTTGGTGATTCGTGCAGAGATAAGAGCAAAAACCAAATTGGTAGTGAGGAATAGCATTTACGAATTTAAGAAAATATTAAGTCTATGAAAAATGTATAATTCAAAACTTTTCTCTAAAGATGGAAGTAAACTAATTGGTTTGTAATTTGAAGGATTTTCTGGTTTTTCAGGTTTAAGAATTAGAATAACAAGAGCATGTTTCGGAAAGAGCAAATTTGGGAAAATATTTTAAACTAAAACAAGCGTTATATATAGCCGTGTATCGGACAAAAAGTGAAAATGAAAACTTTTTAATTATAAATGGAGAAATTGAATCTGACTCAAAGGATAATTTTGGAGGCAAATTTATTATATAGTTAGTTACTTCGAAGGGTGATTTTTCTTTCAAATAAAATGTATTCTCCATAATGAGTTCTTTCGTTAAGGTCAGGTACATTTGTTTGAAATGAAAGAAATGAGATGTGGAACAAATGGCATATCTGTTGAAATAGAACTTTGAACTAATGAATCATCAGTATTAAATAATTCATGAGGTTTTAAAATACTTGCCAAATCGTCTGCAAATATATCACATTTTTCCTTAGGTGAATGAACATACTTATTTTGTACGTGTAAGGATGGAATTATTGTTTGCTTAAAAGTTTTCGAGTGATATTCCACAAAGCTGAATCCTTTATGTTTGCGTAACACGTTTGACGAAGTATATGATTTATGTAATTGAAATACAATAACTTACGTACAATTTTTGAAAGATAATTTAGATACGGTTTTAGATATGGGGAACGATGTCTAAGCCAATAATTGCGAACTTTGCTTTTGTGTAAAATTATTTTTTGCACTTTTAGAGGTAGGAGAGGTCAAGTAAGTTTCAATGGAGACGCAGGGATTAAATCAACTGTATCTAAAATATATTTTTTAAGAGAAAAATGTAATCATTAATTTGTGTAATTGTTTCTAAAGGTGTAATCGAGGGAAGTAGTTGAGAATTGAGAGATTGAAAATATGGCCAATTTACTTTATGAAGATTAAATGGATAATTTGGAATTAAGTGGAAGATTAAATTCAGGTTTTTTATAGGTTAAAGAAATAGAGACGGAAAAAGTTAATGGTCCATGATGTGAAGGTAAAGCGTCAAGATCATTAATTGTAATTTATAAAGGGATGTTTTGTGATAATCCAAAATCAATTATATCTGAAAATATATTAGGAACATAGGAATAATGTGTTGGCGAGTCTTCGGAGTGAATTTTTAGCCTGTAATTATATGTTAATCCAGAGGTGTTATTTAGTTGACTTCCCCAAGCAGAATGTTTAGCATGCCTGCAACAAACGTATGGGATGTGATGCAAAGAATGGTAAAATATCACCACTTCTGTAGATTTTATTCAGTTATTGAGTTTTTAATCGCGAGTGCTACTCCTCCTTTCGACCAAAAGTAGTCAATTTTTACGATCTGACCTGTTCATATAATAACCAGGAACATGCAATTTATTTGAAGGAGAGAGATGAGATTTGGAGGAGAGAGATTTCTTGAATACATGCTAATATGTATAATACTGTTGTAGATATTAAGAAAGTAATGGTATTTTTTTTAATTCCATATGCATTCCATGAATTTTTTTAAAAATGTTTTTAGGAATATTCATATTCTTTTGACTGTACTAAGGAGAGTTTGTTACTGGACTGCAAGATATTTTGAATTATTGTGGGTATTAAGTTTGGCAACATTTAAGTTATTAAAGATAGAATTTGGTTTGCAATTGATAAGGCAAACGAATTTATTTGTTCATTAAATGAAGACTTGTTACATAAATTTTCTTTAACTTTTTTTCTGAATACAAAGGACGGGGATACGATTTAAAAGTGTATTTCTTAATAGTGGGGTTGGGGAAGAAAATCTTTCATTAGTGAAGTGAACAATAGTTTGATTTAGCTTTATGCTGGGATCTTGATTGATAACCTTATTAAAAGGATTTTTTTGTTTCAAAATATTGATGAAAGTGGACATTTTTTTAACTGGAGGATGCGTGAGCTTGCTTACAGTTTGCTCATGCTTCTTCAGAAGAAATACACTCCAAAGTAAAATGATTTGCCGAACAGCGTCCGCAGCTTTTAGGTAACCCGCAGTTTTTCTTTGTGTGCCCGAACGTCTGACAATTTCTGCATGGTCAGACAATTTCTGCTGGGCCAGGTCGATGCTTTCTTTCATTGACTTGTGTTGTAGCACTAAATAGTGATGACAGTTCGTATATTTTCTTGGCAGCTTCGTTTTTCGTTAACGTGACCGCTACCAAAAGCAATGGATTTTTCAATGCATCTGTTAGACGAATAACAGTGAGGGAAGAAAATTCAGACGAAGGAGCTTATTTAATATTTCAAGATCTGAATAGGATGTTGGGACATTCCATATGATAACTAAATTTGTTGTTTTCGTAGGACCATTGTATGATTTTTTTCTCTGTCAATTTGCTTCTCAGCTGAGAATAATCTTCAGTTTGTGTTACTAGCACTTTTATGTATACTTCTTGAACTTTTGTTTAAAATTTGTTATGTTCTAAAATTTGTGTTCACTTGGATATTAATTCTGCATGATTATTATAGTTGTGAATGAAAATTGCTGGTATGGAAATATTGTTATTAGTTTCTTCATTAGTTGTTTCTGTTTCTTCAGTAGGCAGATTTTGAAATCTATTGCTTAATGGTACGAAGAACCGGGGTCAGAGAAGCCACTACGTTGCCTTTTAGCAGGCTTTGGATAACTTTGCATTTGTTCTGGTTGTAAACTTGAAATTAAATCGTTGTGAAATGAATTAGGTCCATTGTGTTCACTAGTCATATCACGATTCAGAGTAGGCTGCGTGAAGAAAGGGTTATCTGCATGTTGCGGCCGATACACACTTTCAGCAGAGACATTTTGATATGGATCACAATTGTAAACAGTTCTAAATGCTGACGAGATAGCTCAGGTTATGGTGGAACGTGTTCCATTTTGGGGGACCCAAGGTCTACCCCACCATTCAAATATAAAGAACAGATAGATCACCTTAAATGTTTGGTAAAATTTTGTCAATCACTCACAGAACAAGATGATACTCCTTCAATAGGCATCTCATTATTTCAAATCGGGAAATTAACTAAAATATGAGGAGCCGGTGGGCTAGGCCAGATTGTCAGGGTTAACTCTGAAGTATGAATTTTTTTGGCGTCTTCCTACAATTACAAAATTAAAGATAGAGATTTGTTCAAGAAAATGTATACTTCATAGTGATTTATTTCGATAAGGTCAGGTACATTTGTTTGAAAATTTTAGTTGTTTTCGCTCAATACAGCCAGCAATATGTGCAATTTAAAAAAATTCTAAAAACATTTTTTTTTCAAAACGGACCCATTTTTTCTTTAAACTTTTGGTAGGGATAGTACTAAATGCATTCTATATGATAACATAAACGCCACATTACTCTATTCTTTTGTTGTTTTTTCAAAAATTGCAAACATTTAATGTTTAAACTTGTCTCTCACGTCGTTAGTATTTGCTTTAACGACAATTTGTTCACATTAATTTATTTATGAGTACACGTTATTTGAATAATGTTTCTTGAAAACTCAACTTTTTTCTGTTAAAAGTAGCTCAAAATTTCGCATTTCCAGAAACACTCAAACTATATTGTCTCAAAAACCGCTCGATTTTTTTCGAACTTTTCGAGCGTATAGTGCTAACTGCACTGTTTAAGATGACATAGAATTATTTTTCTGTATTTTTTGTTTTTTCAAAAATTACACAATTGTCATTTTGTGAGATATCTCTCACTCCTTAACTATGCACATTTGCAGCGATTGTGGTTCGTTTTTTGCAACGATACACTATTGCATTTGTGGCTCGAAGTGATTTAAATTACTTTTTATGAAGCTTTTCTGTGAAAAGAGGATCAAATTTCGCATTCATAGTAGCGCTTCAATGCCATTTTCTTAAAACACTTCCAAATTTTTAAAATAAAATGGCCATTTACGACGAGATTTTACTGTTTTTAATATTCTTAAAATAATATTTCCGTTCTACTATTATAAAACTGGAAAATTAAGAAAATTTTCAAAAAAATGTACTTTGGGCGGCGATAGATAGCAGCTGGTAAGAGAATGTGGCAAATCCGAATAGCTAGCCGAGACCAAAGGAAATATAAAACTAATACGGGAGCCATTCTGTAGCACCAATAGTTTCAAAATGTCTGTTCGTCCGTCCGTCCGTCCGTCCGTCATTCCGTCCGTCTGTGACCATCACTAGCGCCTAAGCTCCATATAGGATTTTTTTTCCAAAATGAATTTCCGTGGTCACTCTGGGTCGACTACAAGCGCTGTGATTATGAATAACATTCTTTAAAACTCGTGGGTACTTTATATGAATCCCCAGGAACATTTTCAACATTTTCTTAAAATGGCTCCAAATTATTTCTTTCTTCTATTCTTCTTAAATTAATTCTCCAATTTTTTGATCGAATAAAGTAAAGTACACTTATAAAGATGCCTTAGGTCCGTTTTTCATTGTTAACTCTGAATGTTCTAAAATTTACTGCTTCTTCCTACATCTACAAAATTGATGGCGAATTTTCCTTCAAATAAATGTTTACTTACTCGTAGTTACTAACGTAAGATGAGAAGGTATTGAAATCGTGCGCCGGAAAACGGCGAATTTTCGACACACAATGCTTATAGCCGAGCTCTGGTAAGGAAAAACGGGATAAATTCAGTTGCTACATATAGAAAAAAATCCTCTAACACGCGGTGTAGCCAGAATCCATGTTTTGTTCGTCCTTCATACCGAAAAATTGATTGACGGCAAAACGTCTGTCTGTCCGTCCATCCGTCTGTTTTACGCTGCCCATTTTTATTTTACCCCGTTACTATTTGACGCAAATTGTACTCAGACCTCACTTTCTCACCAAACACCTCAATCTAATTTCTTCCCAAGATTCCTGTGACATTGTAATACTTGTATCATCAGCGAAACATGTAAGACCACCCGTTATTGGGACTTTAAATATGTCATTAATGTATATAAAAATAGCAGTAGACCTAATAAAGTTCCTTGAGGTTCTCCACATTTTATTGTGAGATCTTCACTATAATAGTAATCAACTTTAACCTTTTGTTTCATCAGTCAGATAGCTCTCCAGCAATTTGTTCACATACTGTCATATTTTAGCTTTTTTAACCCTTTTGTCATTTTTCATTTATATTTCATTTTATGGTCACATTTCTCCATGCATTTTCTTATTTTCGTCACAATTTTATCATTTTTATTCCATGATGATTTTATCATGATTTTCACATACTTGCTTACAGTTGTTTCAAAGAGATTTTTCATAACAAATTCAAACGTTGTTGAAAGTGATTTAAAAGGAGACCGAACAGAAGATACATTTCTCATTTCCTGTGAAACATTGAACTAAGCTAACCACTCAACAATTGTTACTTTGCATTAGCAATGAATCTGTCGTGGCTTGGAGTGAAGAGAGAACATGTGTCAGTGGAGTATCTATCCCTTCCGGGGCCTCAGTCCAAAACTTAAATTGGGGCCGCTCTAAAAAAATATTTAACTAAAAAACGCATACTCAAAACTATTTGAAAGGAACTGTATTAGTCAATTAATCATAATCAATCCTTGCGAACTTCCGCTTTGACGAACTTATCTATAACGTTACCCAGGTTCGCTTTTAACGATTTCGTCACTATTCTCTGTGTGGGTAATATGCTAAGGTCTGCTAGTCTCTCCTGTCCCATCGAATTTCGCAGATACTCTTCGATAATTTTTAATTTTCAAAAAGATCGCTCCACAGTCGTAACCATCACAGGAATCGTTAGAAACAGCAAGATTTCTGAGCAGGCACCTGGAAAGCTAGCTGAAAGAGTGAAGTACTCGATCAGGACCAAGTTAGCCAACTCTCTGATTGAATGAATCTTCGAAATTCGATCTTTTAGACCAGGATGATAGCTGGATAAACAGTTGATCAGTTACATTGTCATAGTATTTCTCACCGAGTTTTTCGCATTGATTCGAAAGTTAATCTGAAAGCTACAACCAAGTTTGTAGCTGAAAGATTGCAAAGGAATCGATTATTTGATTCAAGCCAATAAATCGATGGTTCAGCTGCCTAATCAGACTATCTAAACAAGCGAAGTAAACGTTACATTTAAATCGTTTTTGCCGTCAGATAAAAGTTAATCTTCGCACAGTTCATCGAAATGACGTTTCAGTTTTTTTACGTTTCTCGCAAAACTCGACTTATGTTCCAAGATGGTTCATCCCTGGTCCAAAGTCCATTGCTTCGATTTTTGATTTGTCAAAGTCTCATCTAAAATCTTTTAGATTATTGGGAGTTGCTTCAATCAAATCCCATGCTTGGCAAAGATCAAAATCAGACATCTGCAGATTATGTGACCCAACATTAGTCGCAATCAAACTTTTTTTAAGGCATTTTACCTTGGAATACGAATCTGAATGACTCCATTTCTTTTTTCAGGTTGCGCGCAACTGCTCTCTCAGATGCACTTTTGCTTGTTAAGATTATTTTTGATAAAGCTTGTTAAACAGCGTACCTGATCCGAATCTCCAAAGGGGAATCATTTCTTCTGGACCATTTACTATAACGGAAACTCTTCAGTTTTGGATATGTCCAACTTTAAATGAAGTAATAAATAATACAGGCCCAGGAATGCCAATTTACAAATTTGGAAAACATCTTCGCGTCCTCAAAATAAAATACATAATTCAAACCATGGGCTAATGTCTTTCCTTCATGATTAAATCCTCCCACCAGTCGATTTATGGTAATAAACAAATCGCTTTCTAAAGGAACCTTTGAAGTGTATTCAGTTAGACAAAACACTATTGGGAGTGTCCGGTGGCCCCAAGTAATTGCAACTGTCGGGCCGGCGGTAGTTACGCTAGTGGTTCTACCTCTAGTCACTGATGCAGACCGTTACATGGTGAAAGCTGGCTAGGTTTGCAGCTAATCTACCCTAAAATGACACGTGTAACTGCTTTGCCCATGCACTAAATATATTTGCGAAAGAAATTCGTGGAAATTATTCTGATGTAGATAGGTTAATTTCTACAGTGAAGAAAATATTAGTCTCCATTACGAGTGCAAAAATGTAAGAAAATAGTTCCTTCGATGCCATTGCCTCCCAAACCCATTGTTACAAGTTGGGGTACGCCGCAAACTACAACTGTACCAATTAAAAAGCTATCGAAGCGGTTAACACATTCAATAAAGGCGAAGCTGCCTCCATCAAAACCGCCATATTATAGACTATAGATATAAATAAATATATAAATTATTTCTATCATGCCAAAAACAGAAGATTGCGTATTAATTAAAATAATTTTAATGTAGATTTTAAATTATGTATCGTACAGTTATGTATAATTATTTGTTATCATAAGAAATGATAAAAAATTAGATATTACTATTTATGATTCACTAAGAAAACTGCATCATTGAATTAACAGATCGGACCGTTCAAATAACAATTAGGATCATCACTTCTGTGTTCAATTACTTCAATATCTAATTAATAACATTCAATAATAATCAATTAAATAATTAACAAAATTGAAAACAATGTGTATAATTGCAGTACAATTAACTTACAGCATTAACATAAACGAATACTCTTATTTTCATTTTTACAATTGCGCTCATATTTGCCCTTCCCCCTAATAAAAGATCCGAAATCCCGCCTCTGAACGGGTGTTTTTTTTCTGTGTCGGTTCATTTTGTTAGCTATGGCTGCAGTTAAACTTTATACTTTACTGGCAGACAAGTGGCTGGCCTGTGGTTCTTCGCCAAAGAACTGTCTCCGCTCTGGGCAGCAAATAAGTGATTCCGCCAGATCCTTTGGGTTTTTTAAAAATTTTATTGACAGCCTTTGCTAGATGCTTATTATTATTTTTATTATTAATATTAATATGGCATATTCTTGAAAAACACGTGCCCTCTCTCTACCACATAAAGATCATAGGGGATCACTTACCAGCCATCGGCATTTCAACGCTCTTCACATCGAAAGGAAGTTATCTTCCGGGATGTGAAGTATGCTTTATTCTCTGTACGGCATCCATTCACTGGAAATGAACTATCGATACCCATAGATTCAAGGTAATAATAATTGCAGATAATTTCGAGAAACGAAATCGGAACCTCTGCAATTATGTATGCTTCATTATATAATTCTGCTCTCACACTTTTTCACTTGCTTGTATTTTGACAGTAACATTTAAGTGTTTAAACGAGCTTAACATTTTATTTCAATACTCTTTTAGACATTTTACATGATTGTGAAAATTCAATAAACATCGAAATATTGGGGGGCCTACCAGGTTATGTCTATTATTGCCACCTGCGTGAATGTTTCATCCACTAATATAAATTGTTAACGTTTTGCTATAGCTACGTGTTGTTCTTCTGGCGATTGGGGTTAACTTGGCTTGGATACGCAGACACGATTTTCACTTTTTCACTCTCACTTTGATGCCCTCACTTTTCGCTCAAATTACAAGCAAGCAGAATTAACACATGACCCGTACAAAAGGGATTTCATCATGCCTTTGCTAGGATATCCGATAATCAGATAATTTCTGGAACTTTATGAAGCCACGAATCTTGTTTAATGTCAAAATACATTTCTTAAGAAATGTTCATATTTCTGTGATTGAGGTACGTTCACATTCTCTGTTTCATAATTTTATAGCATCGAGTTTCAGTATTCTTTATAAAAGTCAAGGCAACATGTTCACAGAAAAAATGCTGAAAAGTCATACTATAATATCGCTATCTGGTTTCTTTTCATTGTCAGGCACGATGTATTGATTCGTATTTTTCAATCGTAATTACCGCAATTGGCAACATCTCTTTAAGGAAACATTTTTCCCCATAAAGGAGATGAAGCAAAATCCACGAAATTCTCCTCGAAACGAGGCCAACCGCGTGCCCGGCCGGCCATTGCGTTTCTGAGGTCACGGTCAGCCGGAGGGGTGCGTCGGCAGGGGCGGCGCGAGGGGAGGGAGGGCCACGTGGTGACGCACGCGGCCGCCGCCGCAGCAGCAGCGCCGGAGGGGGTGGTGGCCGCGGAGGGGAGTCGGCGGGGGGCGACCGGGCCGCTACAGTTCCGTCACCAGCAGCAGCAGCAGCAGCAGCGGGAGGGCAAGGGGTGCAGTGGTGGCAGTAGCATCAGCGCAGTAGCCGCGGCGCCGCTCCAGTGCCCGTGTGTGTGTTTCCCTCTCAGCAGTCGCTCGTGCTGTCTGCCCGCCCGCGGCAGCAGGCCGCTCGCTCGCCTGCCCGCCTGCCCGCCGCCTGACTGCGGGACCACTGCACCACGCGGTCTCCGGCCCGCGGCTACTGCACGTCGCGTCGCGTCACGCCCGCAGGTACGAATAGGAGCCCTGCGTTGCTGACACATCCTCATTCACGGCGATTCATGGTTCTTAGAGGTACTATATACACTGCTTTCCTCAATAAGACTTTCCGTTTTAATACGTCCTAAATGTAGAGGAAAAGGTACTCTAAAAGCTCGGTTGCCTCGCGAGTCCTTGTCTACCTAACCAGAGACAATTTCGGCCCAACAATTGGGTCGATATTGGCACAATAAAAAAAAGAAAGAAAGAACTTTAGTGCTACATATTGTTTATCCACTGTAATTTGGTGGTATCATTTATCGTTTTGGGATAAAAGTTTGATAATCCAACAACAATATAGTTTCATGCTCGTGCAAGTGTGCAATGTTTAGTTCTATATTTAATTGAATCAATAGTTCTATATTTAAATGAATAAATTGTGCACAGACGTTTACATATTCATGATGCATAATTTGCGTTAAGCAACAAGAGCGTATTCTGATTCAAATAATATCGTCTAGACTGTAATTTTCTCGTGACCTAGGCATAGTGGCTAAATTTTGAAATTACGCAATTTTTTTCACTGACCAGTAGAGAATGAACTCCCAAACTCTCGAATTACAAAATCTGATTTTACATTCCCGTTCCATTATATTGCCTCTGACTAGAACTACACTAACTTTAGAAAGAAGTAATTCGGCCGCAATGCACCTTTCCTCCATCTAGAGTAAAACCACGAGCGACGGGACCAAACATGTGTTGAGCGTGTTGCTACATCAAACTTGCTCCAGTTGAGAGTACAGAGTGGAGTGGTAGTGTACAGGAACCGTCGGCCTACGCAGTGGCAAATTATACTGGTCTTAATTGAACGTGGGATTTGGCGACTGGAATGAACGTCAGTGGGGCAGCGCGTACCGAAGGCTCTGGGCGCGCGCTCGCCCCCACCTCTCCGGAAAGGGCAGTCGCAGATTGACAATGTAGGTGAACATTTCGGGAAAACTAGAAATTACAACACAGCGTAAATTAGATATGCACCCAGGTAGAGGTCGGTTTCCTTTCCCCAGACTGAAAAATTTCATTGAATGGTCGCGTGTTACAACAGAACAAAATCGGTAAACCGTTACAATTCCGGTCAGCTGCTTCCTGTCTATTATTCTAGGTAGATACTCGGGACTGGAATGCGGCCTAGGCCACGGCGCGCAGTCATAAAACGCAAATGTGTACGTCGCTGGAAAGAGATGGAAATACTCTCATTCGGTGCGCTGGAGAAGGGAAATGAGTTTTGAGTGGCACAGTGGCCTTTCGTGTAGCGGCCGTCTATCAAATGACACAAAAAAGTTAAAACGTCCGTATGAAAGTCAAACTTGCTCTTCTCCCGGCGCAAATATTGTGAACAGATGTGAAAAGTATAGTAGAGTAGATAACCGCAGACACCATTAAAACCATTACTTCTATTAGAGTGGGCTGTTTAGTTGGAAAATGATAGTTCCAGTTAAGGGAACACGAGTTTCGGAGAGATCGTTGACGCATGAACATCGCTTCTCTTCCGCCAGGGTTGCGTGATAACACGAAATCAATATTTCCATGAGCCCTTTTGCGAAGGTAGCGCCGTTTCGCCACACCGGCCTTCCAATGACGTGACAACACAGAAACAAATCACAACTTGAGATTATTTTTTCTGGGGTAAATGCATTTCTGCATGCATTAATTGATGAATTTGTGTGTACAAACATGAAATGTTCAGGCCAGAAAACCTTATACAGCGGGATGCGCGACATGAAATGAAGTCAATTAAGAGTAATATTTTATACCAGATTTGTGATAAAAATCTATCTGGTACATTTGAAAGGCTTGGGGCAAAAAGAATCGCACACCTGCCACAGAAAGTCTCCTATTATTCGTTAATTATAATGTCTAGATTTTGGTGGTCAGGACTCGTGTTATTACTGTTCCAAGACTCCACACAATACGAACAAGAAATCCATAGTAACAAAATGAGCCACATTTCGACCAAAATGTATACCTACACTAACATTTACGAGAAGCTTTCTGTAGTTGGCGTGGGATAATATATGGTTTGTGCCCCAAGCCTTTCACCCAGTTGATGCTTCAAAACCTTGATTTGTCATAAATTCTACGAAGAATGTAAGAAAACGAAAAATTTCAGATTGTTTCGCAAACGTAAACCGCTTATACGTATTGCAAATTTTATGGATTTCTTAATACAGTATTTTACTCTCTCTCTCTCTTTTACATTTAATAATTCGTAAATTTAATTATCAATCATGAATTGAAATCCAAAATATTAATGAAATTCGTAAATTATAACTTTGAAAACCTTTAAACTGCTAGATATTGCATTTTTCTTGGAATTTATAGAAGACAAAAAGTCTAACAAAAAAAGGCAATACACTTTCCATTTAAAAAGAAAATGAAACTATAAATTATAAATAGGTTTTAAAATGGTTTACGTTATTTTTAACTCACCAGTGCATAAAAATATCAATAAAATTATTTATTTCAATTTAATTCTTTAGTAAATTAACATACCAGTTGGTTTCTTTTGATTCAGTGCCATCAAATTGCCTCTTTTAGTCTATTTTCAAATGTCAGAAGTAGGCTGTATAAATTAATCTGCAACAGTGTGTGCTATAAATAAATGATAAAGTAGTTTATGTTCAGGGGTGAATAATGGCTGCTTCGATTGGCCAGCTAAGGTCAAATGCTTGGTTAAATGAAAGAACAGTTGAACTCCTTCAAGGGTGAAGAGAAGTTAAATGAACCAATTTCAATCCACACTACAGAATCAGCTGGTGATGGTCAGTGTTGTTGCAAGTGGTCTTGATTAAACACGATTAGTTTACACTAAAACTACCATTTCAAATAACATTAACACTTAAATAATATTCTTCCATCCTAGAAAGAAGATAAATTACATCATCTATAATTTTCTCTTAGCTCTAGACATTTAATTTAAGAAAAATTACTTCTACTAACAAATAACTTGACTTTGTTTCAGTGATAAACTTAAAACTTAAAAATGGTGAATGAATTGTGGAAGAGAGAATTTAGACCCCACTTTTTTAGAGTGGAACATCACAAACCCCATCAGTTTGTACTTTGTCAGGTAAGTAATTAGGTATATAAAATCTAATACCTGGACCCTTAAAATAAACACTCTGCATGCTACAATATTATTGTGAATTTTTTGTGCAGTGGCAGAGTCAAGAAGAAGTTCATATAGGTTACTTCTTCTATCGATGGTTCATGGCTGCTGTATTTCTCATCTCTATGATTTGTTCCATTTGTGATGTTGGCAGATCTGCAGATTTTGGAATTAAGTACAAAAAATGGGCAATTTATTTAACCAATTGGGGGTATACAATATGCACTCTTCAGGCAATTTTAGGGGCTAGTCTTATAACTCAGCAATTTCTACAGCAGAAGAGACAAGGTATATCTAATACATTTTTTCATAAAGAATTTTTGTTTTATTAAGAGGTTTAAATTTCCTCAAAATCAATTGGTTTTAAATCTACTGCATATGTAACATTTTGCAAATATCCTATTTCTTAAGATTTTGGCCATTTCACAAATTGTTTTGAACTTGGCAATAAGGTAAATAAAATATATATTAAATAATGACAAAATATTTATTTTAAAATAAGTTTAAAGTACAATTCTCCATGTAATATATCCAGTTAGCAAATGTTGCTTCTAATTTCATTGTATAATTTTGTAGTTGAGTAGAGAAGTAGAATTGTAAGTAATGTTTCCTTTTCAGGGAAATACATTCCTGTCAGAAAGAGACTGCCTATTGGCTACCAGTTGTACTGGGTATTCCATACAATTGCTGTTGTATTGGCTCTTGGAATAACTGTAGTTTACTGGGCTACTGTGTATAGTCCTGGTGAGTTTAGTGTATTAAATGCCTTTTTATTTATTTTCAAACTCTTCCACTTGAGTAGAATTTTAATTACAGAATTATTTTTGTAATAAGTGTTTTTGTAAACTTTTATTTCTGAATTTAAATTTTATCTGAATTTAAATATGCTTGCTCACAGGATTAGGTATTATTAAGTCAAAAATACTTCAATTTATTTAATTACTTCATTTGACATGCTCTTTTTCTTCCAAAAACTACATAATTTGAAACATCATAACTCGTGAACCATTAAACATTTTTGATGATTAATTTTTAAGATTATTTGGATTGTACTTCAGTGTCTGATCCAAAGTTTGAAGATTGATAATAACTTGTATGTACTTTACATACATTAGAATAAGAACTTTTAAAAATCGGTGGCAACTGTCGCTTAACAGAGCAATTCATTATTGCTAATATGTATTTTCTATAAGAATGTATAGCTTAGGCACAGAATTGACTTTCTGCTATTAAATGAAAAGGAATCTTAAAGATATCTTCAAAATTAGAAAGAGTTATGATGTTTCAAGTTGGGCCAAACAATAGAAAAAGTAGCTTTAAGAAAATACCTGTTGAAGCTAATAATTAAAAATTATGTTCAACTGAATTGCACATTTGCAAAAGGTTGAGAAAGGACTAGAACAAAGAAGAATTGAGGCACCTAATCAGTTTTAAAGTTCTGAATTTGTTAGGGCCAAAAATGGTTAAAAGAAACTGTACATTACAATTGTCTTTCTTTCTCTGTGGCTTTTCTGGTCTTGGTTTTATTAAGATCTTAATGAAAAATAAAAGAAAAGTTCCCTTCACTCCTTAAGCCTGATTGTTGCTTTTTTATATAAAATTGTATTGTATTTGGTGTTGTTTCATGCTACAAATATAATAATTTGATTGAAACCTCTTTCTTGTTGCAGAAAATCACAGACTTGATGTATTGAATGTGCTTGTCCATGCATGCAATAGCATTTTTATGCTGATAGACTTTTTATTGGTTGCTCATCCATTTAGGTTGCTGCATTGTTATTGGCCTTTCTTATTTACGGGTTGCTATGTATTTTTCAACTTTGTATACTATGAATTTGGTGGCACTGACAGACATGAAAGGTCATATATCTATCCCCTTCTGGACTGGAGGCGACCCCGCAGATCAATTTTAGCAACAGTTTTTGGGTTAATATTTGTTCTAGCTGTGCACTGTGTAGTTTGGGTGCTGTTTTTACTGCGTCGTTGGGTAGCAGTGGCAATGAATAAAAAAAGTGATCCTGAAGCAAGTGGAGACATCTGTCAAGCCACATCCACTTCAATTCAGATGGATGTTGTAGAATGCTAAAGGTAGACTCAAGACTGTTTCTCAGTATTGTTTGCACTGTTAAAGTATTATGCCTGATCCAAAGACAAATAGAATGGAAGATGTATAATTTAATGTGTTATCTTATTGATAAAGTATGCAATACATACAAAGCAGCAGTACCATATTGTTCTTTAAATACCAAACCAAAGAGTTCATTTTTGATTGTTTTTATAACATGAAACCTATGGCTGTAACTTGCTTCTGTATATGAAAAGAAAGGGTGTACATTTACTCTTCCATTTTATTATGTTCAAAAATAGACACCTTTGTGCTGTGGTGTCTATTGTAATAATACTCATAAGTATTATGTTGCTCAGTTCATATGAAAGTTACTCAGTATGTGATATGTATGAGGTTGAACTTTTATTTCTGAACAGTATTAAACTGCAGTAGAATGTTGATGTAGGAAGCATATGAGAAAAGGTTTGCTCACTAATAAGGATTGTAATGAATTTGGGAGTATATTGTGCACTCAACTGCCATGTTCTGCTTCATTTCAAACACAGTATTATACTAAAGTAAGGCGTTTGTATTAACTGTTTAATAAAATTGTTTCAAAAAAATATTTTTTGAATTATTTTTATACTTTGGTAATTTGAGAATGCTCCCTCCTATTTTAATATCAGGGAGGATGAATGAAAACTGTTGGGTGTCTGTCACATAATTTTAAATGGCCAAGCAAATGTACTATAATATTATATTGTTAATGAAAAAAATTCTAAAGTAGGCTACATGAAATTAAGGATTCAAAAATTTGATAAAAATTAAACATTTTTCAGAGTGAGGTAATGTAGAGGATAAGTTTTTATCCTCTTATTTATAAAAAATTTTTTGTTTAGAAACAAAAGTCCATTCTAAATATTACCTCGGATTCTTTTCCAAAAAACCCAACGAAAGGTTAGTACACTTTTTTCCATGTTGTAAGTTATATTATGTATACACGTATTTTTTTTACCATGAATACAATCTTGCCTTTGATCACGTAACAAGATAATGTCCTGTGAATTATTACTTCTTTGAAGAAACTGAGTTGACGAGCTCTCAGAACGGTTTCATGAAAGAACTAGTTACAGAATGGCACAGACTTTCTCATACTGGTTTTCTAATGTATTAGATTGGGGCTTTGTTTTTGGACTAGCTATCTATGAAAAATTAGAAAAAAATTTGGAGTAGTTTTCGAGAAAATGTAATTTGAGCTTTTCTGAAAATGTGGAATTTAGAGCTCATTTTATCAGCACGGTTTGTTTTTGTGAAACTTTATAAAGCGATGTTTAAAATGCGTGTATTTGGTAATGCAATAGTCTGAGGAAATCGTTACCATAAACGTTAATGCCATGGAAGAAAAGTCAAAAAAATTATTTTATTTTTGAAAAACTAAGAATAGAGCAAAATGGCTTTTGTTAAGAGTACATTAATCCCTACCCTTCCAAAAGTTTAAAGAAAAAATTTGGAGCATCTTGAGAATCTTATTTTGGCAATTTAAAAAAATGCACATATTGCACACAATATTGCATGAAAACTACTAATATTTTCAAACTAATGTGCATGACCAAAATGTAAGGAAATGAGAACAAATTTCATTTGAAGGAAAAATTTCTATCTTCAATTTTGTAGTTGTAGAAAGATGCCAAAAAAATGCACTTTTACAATTTTTGAAAATTTGTGGTTAATAGTGAAAATCGGACCTCTGTCGACTCTAAAAGTGTATTTTAATCTATTCTTAGAATAAATTTAAAGAAATTGAGCTATTTTTGAGAAATGTTTGAAAATGTCCCTAAGGCTTCATGTAAAATGCCTCCAAAAATGATTGTTTTTTTTTCAAAATCCCAGAGTTTTGACTCAGTTCAGATCGACGGGTTTATTCAATTTAGAAAGAAATATTCGTGTAGGTTAGGCGCTAGTGATGTTCACATCACTAGAGGAGGGACGCACGAACGTTTGGCGTCAATCGATTTTTAGGTATCAAGGGCCCACAAAACTTGGATTCCGGCTGCACCATGTGTTAGAGGATTTTTTCCTACATTTAGCATATCAATTTATCCACTTTTGCGTTGCCAGAGCCCTGTAATTTATTTCTGGCGAAAATTAGTCGACAGCTTGCAGAATTACAAAACTTTCTTTCTACTACGTAAGCGGTAGTCTGAAAGTAAAAGGTTTCAATATTTATTCCAAGAATGAAGTACAGTATTATACTAAAGTAATGCGTTTGTATTAACTGTTTAATAAAATTCAAATTAAATTTTCAAATTAATATTTTTTGAATTATTTTTATACTTTGGTAATTTTTTTTCTTCCTTTATATTTTAATGTCAAGGAAGATTAATGAAAAATCTGTTCTGTGTCAGTCACATAATTTCAAATGACCAAGCAAATCTACTATAATATTATTGTTAGTGGAAAAAAATACTAAAGTAGGCTACATGAAATTAAGAATTCAAAAATTTGATAAAACTGTAATATTTTTCAGAATAAATGGAGGTAATGATGATGGGTGTTAAGTTTAAAAACTTTATCGCATAATTACATAATCGCAGTAGCAAAAGCAAGATTGAAATTTTTTTTTAACGTCATTTGGATAAGATATCATTGCTTTTTTCTTGTTCTGCTTTTTCAGTAACAAAATTACATTTTAATACATTTTTCCATCGTAAGGTGAGATAAGGAGAAGGAAAACTGCAATTTTAAGTTCGCATTTGATTTGTTCTTATGAACTGATACATAAGTTGACACATGAGTTACACATACACACTTTGACACATAAGTTACGCGCGTCGTAGAGTAACACCAATTTCTGCAAAAGCGCTCGTGTGCCGTTTCGCATGAGCTAATGTTATTCTACGACGCGCGTTACTTATCGCATGTCAACGCAAAGCTTGCGTGCAAGGGCCCTTTGAAGAGCATACGAAATAGTTGATATTTTTGCAGAAAAGTTAACTTCTTGTAATGGAGACATTCTTTTTTATTAGAATATTTCTGCGGGGATTTGACAAAAAGAAAATTTTAGGTTACTGTACATCAGCATACATTCTTTGTTTGATTTTTTAATTTGGGGGTATGATGTGACGTGCAGAAAAAATGAATATTAAGAGTGAATCCCTAAAAATAATAAATTTGTAAAAATGACACATTTACATTAATCTGCATTAAAAAATAATAAATATATCAGTTAATAACATGCACAATTGGAAAATTAATAAATATATTAGTTAATAAAGAACGCAATTGCGCATTTTTCGCGCATAGGTTCGCGTCCTTACTTTGACTACGCTCCGTGAAGATACGGAAGTCAAGAAACTCGAGACACTACGGATTCCTGCTTGGGTCACCCTTTGGGAAACCAGTTACTCACGGCACGGAGCTCCTGGCCGAAGGGATAAAAGGTAATGACTGCGATGTTACGCGTCAATACAAACTTTAACTGTGGATTACCCCAATTCACACGCTCAACCCCCCAAAAGATGGCTAAGAAATGAACCGTAGTTGCGAAAAAGACACGACTTTTGTTTTGTTACTTGATTCGCACACACGCGCGCACGTGCGCACCCACCCACACACACACAGTGGTGCTTCAACAGCAAGTTCTTTCTCGCACTTACATATTAGAGTTACTTAGATTACTTAGAGTTACTTACATATTAGAGTTACACTTACATATTAGAGTTACATATTATAATATCGCAATTTGAACACATATCAGTCATCACTTGTAAAACTTATTACAAATCATAAAACATTATGTTCGAAAACTAATTCTTTTAAAGCTAACAAGTTTTATCAACACAAATTCGACAATTAAATGAGTATTTTAGCCTTAAAAATGAGATGCTAATACGATCCTGCGGCGACGGCAGTGACAGTAGTGGATCTCGCTCCTTTGCTATTGCCCATAGTTGCTGTACCAATGCGGCGTTCTGGAAGCAACAATGAACCAAACTATGTGGCTCAGTGAGTACCGCGCTGGGCTCGTAATCGGGAAATCCGGGTTCGAATCTCGGGCCGGCCATCCTGACCGTGTTTGTTCGTGGTTTCCCTTAGTAATACAGCGAATGCTGGGATAGTTCCAAAAATCCCATGAACACCTCCCACCATCATCCTAATACTTTCACCCTTCATCATCACCCTATCACTTAAATCTTTAATAATAATAATAATAATAATAATAATAATAATAATAATAATAAAGCAACAATGGACCATTCGTTTGGCATATACGTATTGCGATTATTTCCTTATCATTCTTGCCAAAACCGCTTATATCCATCTGTATTCAGAATTAAACTTTTATACGGTTTGGGAGAACGATTCCAGAATTTAAGAAACCGTGCACCGAATACACTTCTTCCCATAGTATGTCTCATAGTTTTATCTGTTTTTGACATTAAATAAATAAATGTAAATAAATAAAAATTCTCTCAAAAATTGCGAGAACTGGTCATATTTCACGCGGTTACTTAATATCATAATATTGCCATTTCTGTCCATATTAACACCTCAGTCATCACTTGTAAAATTCATTATAAGCAGGTATCATTGAGTTTGAAACGGATATTTTGATTTTGGGGGATACTTTACATATATTGAAGATATAAATATTACACATGTTCCGCCATCTATAAGAAAAATTAAAAAGTTCGGTTCAACGTTACTCTTTGACTTTAAAGGAAGGACCTGGTCAGTATGTGTTCTCTTTTGGAACTGTTCGCTAAAAATTGTACTCACGCGGTTCTCTTGATAAAAGAATTTTCATTTCAGTTGTGCGAGTTATTGCAGATGACCCTACCATGTCTCAGCATTTCTCAAATTTTCTCAAAAATGGTTCCAATTTTTTTGATAAACTTTACCCTCGGACACCGTTTAGGATATGCTTAAGGGAATGGTGCAGGTCTCATTTTCGAAAACTGCAAAGGTTTAAAATTGTTTTGTAGGATTGAAGGAAGACAGCGAAGATGATATACAGACTATTTCAAAGACATAGTTAGCGGACAATGGACGAGAGTAGCAAAAGACATGGCCAAATTGAAATCTTGTTGCGAATGATTCGCAAACCAATACTGCAGTGTGTTTAATCCATAAATGATGAAAATACAATCTCAAGAACGGACTAATGACTTGAAATAACAAATGTAAATCAAGTTACTAGTATTAGTAATTAAGAAATACTATTTTCAAAGTTGCTGCTCGAGCATTTTTCAATGTAAGCTACTCTGCCTAGCAGAAGGCCCTTGTCCACACAGGAAGTCAACGGGTATTAATAATAAAAGAATGTTCTTTAAACGACTTAATCCAATTTTGATCTGTTTGTAATTTTTTTCTGAAGTTTTTCGGGATATTTTCTCACATTATTAGTATTAACAGTTTTACTGTATTAACTCCAGGGGCGCCCAGAGAAAATTATGAACCTGGGGCAGTTGATCCCCGGGGGTTCCTCAAACAAAATATTCCCTCCTTCCTCAATTCATAAACAGAATTTAATTTTCATGCATCCAGAAAACAACTTATTAGCGTAAATTGAGTAGAGATAATATATTATATATAATATATTATATATATATATTATATATATATATAGTTATTTATTTATTTGGATAAAAAATTCGGGGCCCCAATTACGTCGCGGTTAGGGGCAAGCGCCATTTGCCTTCTTCTGGTCGCCCCAGAATAACTCGGCTATTGTGGAAATTACACGAAATAGTCGTAGTTCGCGAATTTTGATATTTTTAAGGCTCACGTATCGACCGCTTAAAACAGGGAAAATCCCTTCACTAATCATAATAAACTTTTCACTGCGATCGATGTAAAATGATTGACACAAAATATAGCTTCATCCTTCATTCTGTAGCTGTGTCCTTACACATTTCTCAGCCACTTACACTAAAGCTGATTCTCTTGAGGCAATTTAAATGCTGACGTAGGTATGAGACGCCTTGCAATATTTTCTTTGTCGACCAAATACCCCACACGAATCCATTATAAAACGATTCCAACTAACGTACTTGAAATACAAGTTTCACGCCATAATCTACAAGGTGAGATCTTGAACATTCTATTACATTTTTGCTGGTCAGGTGCTTCTCGATATTACCTCACCTGCTCTGAGACGTGCAGAATCTCAAACTAAATGTGTATGAGAGGGAGAGAGAGAGAGAGAGAGAGAGAGAGAGAGAGAGAGAGAGAGAGAGAGAGAGAGAAACGGAGACAAAGCAAGAGAGAGAGAGACGAAGAGAGAGGAAGAGACAAAGAAAGAGGAAGAGACGCAGAGAGATGGAGAGACAATGAGAGAGATACAAATAGAGAGACGGAGAGAGGGAAGGAGAAAGAGGGAGATTAAGGGCAGAACAACGTCGGCCGGGTTCCGCTCGTTTACTACATAAAGGAAGAAGATACAACCCCTTTTTCGATTTCAAGTCCCCACAATATGAGCTTTTCTGACAAGAAAATCGCCACTTTCCGCTGCAGCTTTCCAATACTTTACCGCGTAAGTACGCAGTAGGTGAGAAAATAAAATATCAGAGAAAATTGAGTTAAAAGGCTTCTTCCGGGTGCGCAATGAAAACTGGCTGTCGTCACGTTCTCAAAAACTGCCGTCTCACTTTTCTAGTGTGTGGGATGTTTTCCTCACAAACAATTAAACGACAGCTTCGCCGATAACGTGGGGAAATGAGGCAATGCCCAATGTTGTTGCAGCAACTGCAATGTCTGCGGTGGCGTGGCCGTCGTTTTGAATTGCGCGCCTGTTAGTGACCTTTAAATACGTTTTTTAAATTCAATTTTTTTTGGAAAAAACTGGATCGGCGATTATTTGTGAAATTGATAATAGACTCTTGGATATTTTTTGTCAGGGTAACTTCTGGACATTCGGTGTATCATTCTAATCTACCAGTTTTAATATCTAAACACCCACTGCCTTCCTAAGGTTTAATTTACATTGATATTGTAATAATATTCAACATTTTTTTTTAAAATTTCAACTTATTTCTATATATTTATACGTCAACGTCTCATATCAAATTTCAGTACCTTATATCATGATATTGTAAAGCACCAATAGTTGCGTCCTAAAAACATCAATATAGTATGATATCAAAATTTGGTGTCGATAATCTGGATTTCGTCGAAATAAAATCGCATGTAATACTATAATGTATGTAATGGTTGTTAAACCTTGTTAAAAAGTGTCGACATGATTACTGTTAATAAAAGTTCAAATACTGTATGATCTACTTATGTACATGTAGTGATAAATACTCTCTGTTATGAAATATTCGTATTTCACCTTTTTTCAGCTGAAGACATCTATCAGACCTAATATTGATTCGTTTCCAAAATCTGGACGAAGCCTCAATTTATCCGGATTGTGGATGTTCAGTTAGTACTGTAATGGAAAATCTTAAATGCAGTGCTTTCCGCGGATTCTATTTGCCTTATAATAATTACTTTTTTAATACTAAACTTATCCAGCTACTTTTTCCTTTTCCTGCTTTTTGGCATATAACTGCACTGCATGTAATTGTAAATATAATACATGCTCTTCATTTTATGATCAATGTCATTTTTCGATCCTGACGAAGAATTTTTCATTCTTAAACATATATTGTAATGGCTTGTTAAAATTGTTAATTTGAAGGCAAGGGTGGGGTAAGTTGGAGGTTGGTAATTGGTTGGCAGAATTGGCGGGCTTCTCAGCCTGTATTTCGCTCTGCGAGGGCGTGTTTGTGTCACAAAAATTGTGGTGCTGGGCAGCGGCTTGGCAGCTGGGCACCCAGGTACACTGGGTGCTCGGGGTGGGGTTTCGATTGAGATGTTTGGTAGTGCATCAGGTATGAATGTGTTTGTTTACATGAGATGCCGTAAAGGCAGTGAACTCTGGTGAACTCCGCTTGTCTTGGCGTGTTTCAACCCGTGAATTTGTTCAGTCAAGGTTATGCAAGTGGTTCGTAAGACATCCAGTGTGTTATTTCCTTTCATGAGGTAACTCTGGAATTGGAAGATTACTGTCGTTTTTTGTGTCGAAAAACAGTACGTTTTGCGCTCATCAATAAAATATCATCTGCGCTTAGTGTTAACATGTGGTTTGGTGCAGTTTGATTCAAAACGACATGGAATATGCTTTTGCCGATTTTAAATTATTGAAATTATGAAAAAAGTGTAAATTTAAGGTGCATTTACCCTTATGTTTGCCGAAACTGAACGGCTTACAAGCTCCGTTTTCAAAATGTTTAACAATAAAAACACCAAAACCACTGGTAACAAACGATCTGCATTTATACCAGCTGATGTGAGCAAAGAATTTGGATGTTATGTCAAGAAACCGAGATTGGATGTCAGATTAACACCATTGACACCTCATTCACCCAATAAAGTCAACCCAAATACTAGTGGAAAGGATTCTGGAGATGAAATCTGGGGAGAAGAATTACCCGAGGAAGCTATTGAAGAATGTGAGCTTCTAGCTACTCAAGCATATCAAGAGGTATTTTGATGTTACTGTTAAATCATTATTTATATAACATATTATACATTGATAAAGGTCTCTTTATCTGTGATAATTCATAATTTTTTGTTTCAGTCATCTGTAATTAGAAGTGTTAGTGAGAGTTCAATTACTACAAAATCAAAATCTAAGAACAATTACAATGCATCTACATCTAAAAGTACATCAAATGAATTAAATGGCATTGTTGAACGTACAAGTGTAACTTCTCACTTTGTCTCAAGTTATGAAAATCAGAAGAAAGATCCCATAAAGATAGCTTTGCGTGTGGAAGAAGGATCAAAAGTTACAAATTCATTTGACTATGAGAAGAAATCAAGTAAGAAGCATGAAAGTTAATTTTTGTTTAATTCTTATGCATTAATTAGTGTATTTTAATATTTCAAAACACATGAACTATTTTACTCTGAATTTTAGGCTCTCTTGTGGATCAAAACAAAAAGTTTGAAAATGAAAATAAAGAACTTAAAGAAAAATTTATGCAGAAAGAAGGCGAGGTAATTAGTTACGCAACAAAACGATACTATGCTAATTGCCAAAAAATGTTAATGTGATGTACATGTATATCACAGGGAGAATACAATTGAATACAAGAATACATCTGTTTTATACACCTCTACTGTATCCCTTTTTTTTACATCTGATAATTGTATATCTTATGTTACTGAACATTCTATTGTTTGGAAAACTCCCAAGGAAACAAATGTGCTTAATGTGGAGGGATTATTTTGTTCTAGCAAAATATATAACATTTACTTCCATTTTGTCAGGTTGCAATTTTGAGATCTCAATTGAAACAGCTGCAGTTGCAACTTGAAACTCAAAAATTAGAACACTTGAAAAGTTTAGAAACTCAAGCTCACAAATATACCAAGCAGCTAAGTGACCAAAAGAAAGAACTGGATGTTACCAATACTCAACTACAGTTTCAGGTATTCAAATATTGCATCTTCAACTATACTATTTGTTTTTAACCACTCCTCTGGATAGTGTTTTTAAGCTTGCTTTTTAACACAATTTAAATCTACGTAATCAATATTATTCATGTAATGTGATTAAACACTGATGGTGGGAGACTGGTAAATAGTACTAGTCTATGTCAACTCTGAGTAAATAATTCATTCATATTAATTTAATTCAAAACAAATCTATGTTATCTTCAGTTATTACATTGTAATGTAAACATTTGTTGAATGCTATTACATTGAGGAAATATTTTTAAATGACTGACATTTGTGCATTGAAAATCACTTGTTCATTAATATGTTACTGACAGCAAAATGTTGGAGGTATGAATCTGTCAATTATATATTTAAAAAACATTAATATTACAGAGAACATTAAGGGGTGTTTCATTTTTGTTTCTTGTGTAGATTATGGAAGCTACGAGTATGAGAAATCATTGTAAAGTTCTTGAATCTAATTCAAAAATAAAACTAATTGAGCCCAAACCTGCAAGTGTTGATACTCCTAAAAAGAAGAGAGATGTGTTCAAAGAGGAGTATGTATTTTTCACCTGCTTTTAATTCTGTATGAGTGTAAATATGCATTGTATGAAAGTTAAACCTGGTTTTGTAGAGAATTGTGCTTTTACATGCATGTATTTTGTGCATTTTTCATTTTTAAGAAATTAAATTTATTAAGTTTTTTTTAAACTGATCACAGACGTGCTACAGTGGCCAATGGCGGCTTAGGCGCACCAATTTCCAGAGGAATGAAACATGGCACTGATAAACATGGGTCATTGATCCATGAAATGAAACCAGTAAGACTTGGAGTTAGAGAAGGTGTGAAATGTTTTAAAATGTCATAATTCCAAGATTCTACTTTTATGATTAGAGTTAATACAAATTTATATGTCTAAACTAATTTGTCCAACGTGTTTGTATAATCTGTATCAAAATGTGTGATATGTAGATCAGGGTGGCCACTGTCTGGAAAACATTGGAAGCCGGGAAATATCTGGGAATTTCATTGCTCTGGGAAAGTCGGAAAAAATTAGGGAAGTTATAGAAGAATTGTTAGAAGTATATGATTTAAATCATTGATATAAATTATGATTTAAATACAGTTTTTTTTTTTAAATATCAATAATTTAAATCAGTATTTTATTATTTGTAATATTTGAAAATATATTTAAATTTTAAAAATCTGTGAAATAAAATTACTCTGATAAAGACTTAAATCTGTGACAAAGTTGATACAAAGAATATAATATTTCATACTCACTTTTTCATCTCGTGGAACAAATTTGAGAAAATGAAGTAGTATACTATAATATTCAATAAAACTAATATTCAATAAAATTAACAAACTTTTGAAACAAAGATCAGTAAACAATTTGTAGTAGAGTTGTATACTAATAGAGTTTGATGATCGATTAGTTTTTATCCAGCCTTTAATTGTCTGTTGATAAAAACTTATTTAGCAGCAGTACCGCTCTAACACACACTGAGCTAGTTTCAAGAAAATTCCTTGAAAGCTTCAAAGGTGTCCATAATTCTAGATTTATTTTAAAATGTTTGATAAAGCCACTTAAAGTATATTGTAAAGATGATGATATGAGATGTGATGATGATGATGATTGAATGGATGTGATGAGTATAATAAAATTGAAATTTTATTAATTCTCATTTAAAGAAAAAATTAATATCAATTTATTTTTCAGTGTTTTACAGTAATAATATAATGATAATGATGATAAATAATAATAATAATAATAATAATAATAATAATAATAATAATAATAATAATTTGATCAATATTATTAAAACTAATGAAAATAGTATTACCCTTACTGGTTAACAATATTAAACTTTACTGATAATATTAAATATTAATAAATATAATATAAAACTTTTTTTTTACTAGTATATTGTTAAAATTTCATTTTAATTGGGAAGCATACTAAACACTGTTAAAATATTAATGAGAAGGTGTGTAAGTAACTACTATTTTATTGCAAATTTTTTTCCAAAACAGGACAACTATTAAGTAAAATTTAATGTATCAAAAACTCTGTAATATTGTTACAAGTTTTTTGAACAATTCAGTTATTTAACAATAAGAACTTTTTGATTAGGATAGTATTGCACAAAAAAACGTAAAATTTTCTTTGAATGAGAATGCCTTCTTTCTATATCATGCTAATATATGGTTCCACAAGCTTATTGGATGCAAGAGAAGTGTTTTGAGAGCACAAAACTTTAAGTAACTCAAATTTGAAGGTTTTCTGTATTAGAACACTGGACCCCTCAAATGTATGGTATCTTTATTTTTTTTAAATAAAATTAAAAATATTTAATAAGAAGTTGATGCTTATAAAAACTTTTTTCTGCTGTTAAAGTACATAATTATAGATATATAATTCAAAGATTTTGCTTGAAAGTAAAAACATACAATACAAGATGGTTTCTATCTAATGCTATCTAAGATCTTATTTAAATCAAATAAATATGATTTAAATAAAAAAATCAATTTTAAAAAAAATCATACGTTTTCCAGCCTCAGTTAGAAGACAGGAAAAATTTTCAGTGGGTTCTAAAACTTGATATTCCTTAAAAATATCAGTACAGTATTAAAACAACAAACATTATTTTGTGCTCATTTTTTTATTTAGTAAGAAAACACTGTTCATTTTTCTTTGTCTTGGCAAACTCAGAGTGCTGACCAAATACTATTAGAGTAGCTTAAATATTTTATTTAAATAGTGTGAAATTAAATAGGTTAGGAAAAAATTTTTAAAACTGCAGTGAAAACCATGAAAAGGCAAATATGTTCCAGAAAATGTGTGGCCATCCTGTAGATGGTTAATGTTGGGCTTTTTTAAGAAAATATAGTCCTTTTTTGAATAATTTAAAATCTTGATTATCATGAATTGTAGTTTACTCATTAATTTTCTCCCTTTCAGGTGCTGTATTGGGATTATTGGTTAATAAATATCTGACAGCCAAGTCACATTCAGATATTTCATGGATCCTCTACCTTAGAAAAAAGCAAAGCCTTTGCAGAAAAATAAAAGAAGCTCAAGGTAGAATATTCCCTGCTGAATACCACTTTTTGATACAATTTGTGCTTCTTTTTCATGATTAAATTGCTTAAAATATTAGTGCAGTATAATACTGTGCCCAACTCTTCCATGCTCTTCTCTTGGTGACAACCCTTTCAAGTATTTATTAATTGTTATGTTCATGTGAGCATTAAGTACATATTTGTTGTTTAGGCAGTCAGTATTTTTATTGCTCTCGTTTTGTTGCTGCCATGATTCCACCTTATTCTCTATCAACCACTCTTCTTGCTTTCCATCTTACCGAATATCATATCTAGAGACAGTATTTCCATATAAATGCATGTTTTTTTATAACTTTGTCAAGCTCTCAAACTTTATAAATATATCTTTTGTAGCAAACTCATTTTAAAAATGCATACTACTTTTTCCATACATGTTTTGGTGGTTTTTTAGAGAAATGTATGCCTAATACTGGTTTGGACATTTTTTCCACTAATACTGCATATTTATTCTTCTATACAGGGTGTTAAATACTTATATTTTTACTGATACATTATAGCTTGTTATTGCCTTAGATACAGAGCTCAATATGCATTGTATAACTTACCTGGAGTGAAAGGATCGTTGGTAAGAGGGATATATGAAAACAGTTGAATGATGCTACATGTTGTCGTGTGGAGGGAAATATGAAAAGACAAACAGAGTCAAGTTAACATCTAGTTAGTGAATAAGTAAATCTGAATCAATAAAATTAGGTAAAAAATAAAATTATATATTTACCTCGGTTGTTAATGGGTTCTAATGATCTTGGGCCACAAAAAGCTCTAGGCCAAAGGCCCTCGGGCATTTTGTCACTGCTCAATCATTAGAATCCTTCTAATTCCCTTATCTAAATAATATTTTGCATAATTTGCAAAAATTAAAATTGATGCATATTTTGTATAAAAAGCACATTATTTGTAGATTCTGACTATACACAATTGCCTTTCCTTATGTTATTCTACAGATTTTAACCATCGTACAAGTGCCAGATTTCCAAAGCAAGTTCATTGTGTTATGAACAACAATTATAAGCAGCAATTGAGATGGGGGAAGCCCTATTCTCAGAATCACTTCATAACTGACTTGAAAAGAACATAATAGAAATAAGTCAGCTTGCATACAAAAAAATAAAAATGAAATATATCTAGAAAAAAAGTCTATTCTAGTCTATAATATATAGTACATATTTTGTAAAATGGCCTATATTAATTCAGAAATTAGAAACAGCAGGTTTTTTTACCTCAGTGGTGTCATTAAATATCGTTGAAGACAATAAAATGTCTTTGGAATTAGTGTTTGAGATGGTTAGAAGAAATTATGTAGTGTTAAATTCAAATCCTCAAGTGAAATTTCACTGAAATGTAAAAAAACATTATTTATGGTGAAAAATGGGAAAAGTGTAGAATTTGACCTCACTTGGGCTAAGGTTTCATCTTTGTAATATGCTCCAATTACATTTTGTGTCATAGAAATCATTTTCTTCAATCAAAAACATATTTTCTTCATTTGAAACATTTGTTTCTGACAAAAGGGATGAATTTGACAGAGTAAAATTGTTTACTGTTTACTTGTATAAAAAGCGTAAAACTAAACAACAACAAAAAAAAATACTAAACTAATATTTGATTGTGCATGTATTGTCAATTTTTTTACCCTGCATTATGCATGTTTGCATGCATACGTTAATTTTTGATAATGTATGGAAATCATATCCTTCTTCAGCTAGTCGTGACTAAAAAACTACCAGGGGAGGTGGATCAGGGCTTCAACTGATGTCACTGCAGTACATTTGGTCAGGAGGCCCTAGGTTCGAGTCCCAACGGTGGCATGTTTTTCAACCTAGCTATCTTGCTAGGTCAAATTCAGTCACTCTCTGGAGGTGAATACTAGCTGCCAGCTGATCTGATTGGTATTTTTCCGTGGTTTCTCCTATCCATACCAGGTCAATGCCGGAGCAGTTCCTCAGACCATGTGCAATCTTTCTTTACCTCCCTTTCTTACGCACGCTTACACTTACATGCACTACCCTACCACACATGGCGGGAGACTGATTTGGTACCTAGAGCTTGTGTGGTCAGGGGCGGTGTCCCACTGGTGGGAGATTTCTCTGGTCAAGGAAACCCCACTAGCCAACAGTAGGTCGGCACGGGATCTCAGCGTTCAGCTGGGGAAGATCACTGCCACCTCCATAGAGAGGTAGAGAGAGATGCACTACACTTACGGGACTAATGACATTAGCAGTTGATCTAGTATCAGAATTGCTAATTAGTCGATCAATCAACCAAAGTACTTCATCTTCATGTTAGGATAAACTACCCATGGATATGTTTTCTGAATTCTATCTTATTACTCAGGTTTTTTCAGGAATCAATTCCAAGATTTTGAATTTGCAAAGGTCAAACCAGTCTTTGGAAAGTTGTTATTCCTCTGTCAATAAACTTATTACATTGGATGCTGTCAGTTCCACAGCTGCTTATTTTTTTGTTGAAACCGTGAGTTTTTTTCTTTTTTTCTCTCTTTCTTGACCAAATATTTTACCTTTTTGTTTCTTGACCATATATTTTCTTCAGATCGTTAAGGAATGCCAACGGATAGTATGCCGACAAATGCACATTCTACATCTTCTTTGTGGTGTGCAGTCATACACTGAACGAGGTACCCTCAATGGCGTTGTAGCTTCAGTTATTGGTACATCTGCAACAAGAGGAGATTGTAATTTGATGAGTGCGAGGTGAGTACTACAAAGTGTTATTTAAATATAGTTGGTAAATAAATAATCTTCTAGCATTTGAAAATTGGATAGATCTTCTCTAGTGCACATTTTCAATTTGTTATTAATAATGCTTGCCAAAAAAACAAACTGTTGTAGTGAGGATAATGTAGTTATAATTTTTAAGGAAATTACTCCATTTAATATTGTCTAGATTAAGTTGAATGTAATCTGAGTTTATACAAGACAAATGTACCACAAATGAAAATGTATTTCTTAATGATTTTTCTTCTTTGCTAAGTATTTTCACACAATAATAGATTTTCATTGACTCTGCAGATAATTTGTCTGGTCGAGAATCTAGGAGCTTTGTAAAAAATATTTTGTGTAGGTGTACTGATGAATTGGAAATGATAAATGGTTGATAGAATTGATAACTAAAATACTACATATTGCTTATTGATAATTGCAGATTTAGATAGTACTTAATATTATTTAATTGTTAATGTTAATCCAAACACAGATTTTAACATTTTTTATCATGATAATTTTAGAACTCCTTTAACAAACAAAAGTATTTTTGAGGTATTATATGGTAAGTTAATTTTGAATAATTGTAATATCGAACTATTATATTCAAAACATTGTTTTTGTTTGGAAAGCAATTTGTGTTTTTGTTTTAAAGGTAGATAATGCCCCCCCGCCCCCGATGTGTTATGGGTTGCTACTTTTTGTGGAAATTATACAGGTCTTATTGTACAATAAAAAAATAAATATATAATGAAATTGCAAAGTTAATAAAATGAACCCTTATCTTCTGCCATTTGTTTACTTTGTTTTGCAACTTTTGGTGCTAGCAAGTCTGTGGGTATGCCATTATAGGCCATTCTTATTCACAATTAGGTGTCTACTTTTTTTAAATACCAGGTATGCGAGTCCATGTGAAGCGTGGCTACAGAATTTTCACCTGAAATATGTCTGAACAATCACATTGTGTGATTTGGTTACCAGTTCATTTGCCCCTAAGCATATTTTACTGAAGGCAATGCTTCTGAAACATTGCTTCAAGAAACAGTTAAAATGCTTGGTTTAATTTCAACAAAAATATTGGAATCAAAATTATTTCCACTTATTTTGAAATACCAGTTAATTATGCACAGGACAAAAGTAACAGGTTGGAAGACAAGAAAAATATTTAAAATTCTTGAGTATACAAAACGGTCACTTATATGTATTTCTTCTCAGTTACCATACAATTTTGGTGGGTTTTCACTAATTATTATTTGTATTAAGACTGTTATCATCATCATGTATATGCTATGGAAAGAAGAAGTTTTTGTACCATTTACAAGACACCAGTGACACAAAATCCTGTAAGTTCTCGTGCTGATTTGGGAACTGTCCTTCGGCGATCCAGCAAACAGTTTTGGTTTCTACAAACGTAAATTGAAATGTATGATCCTAAGATTTCCAGAATCTCCCTGCTACTATACTTGGGTATGCGGTCAGCCATGTTGCTGATCTCAACACCTCCCAAGCTGATGAGACGAATTGAAGTCAAAACTATAGGAAAAGATGATATAGGCATAAGCCAAAGAATATGTTTGCTAGTGTTTGCCAAAGGGTATCTTATTCAAACACCTTGACCAATGGGTCCCAAATACCACTCAGAAATTTTGAGTTTTGGTAGGGTTGCCAAGGTCTTGGGATGAATTTTGAACCCAAATTGGCTGTCACTGCAAAATGGGATAAATGAAAAACCCAGTGTTGCTCATCGTTTTCAAACTATTCGGTTCTCTTTAGCAAGGCGAAGAAGCCTTGGAACGGATTGAAGGAAATCTGTGCTTCAAAATATATGTTGCAGCCAAAAGCCAAAAGGCGTGAGCAAAAAGACAAAGGTGAATGCTTCATGGAGTACAAATTTTGGGAGGTGGGTGGTATTTGGGACTCACTGGTCAAGGTGTTTGTATAAGATACCCTTTGGCAAACACTAGTAAACATATTCTTTGGCTTATGCCTTTGTCATCTTTTGCTATACTGTTTCAACTTTAATTTGTCTCATCAGCTTGGGAGGTGTTGACTGATTGCATATGCAAGGACAGTAGTGGGGAGATTCTGGAAACCTTAGGATCAAACTTTGTACTCCACAAAGCATTCACCTTTGTCTTTTGGCTCACACCTTTTGGCTTCAACATAAATTGAAATGTAGTTTAATTTGATCTTAGCATCCCAAGAATTAAATATTAAAGAGCTTTTTTATTCAGTGCATTGCATAGTCAATTGTACACATATTCTTTTCACTTTTCAAGCAAAATGCCGCAAATCGGATGTAGTTTCAGCCTATACAATCTCAACATGTGTTAATGAGAACAAAATATATGTGCAAGTTCATAAAATACCTTCTTTTTTATCAGATGTCTTTATATTATTTAAAATGTAGGAAAAGGGCCAAATTTATTGTTAAAGTGACATGTTTTTGTAGGTTTTGTTTTGTTTTTAACATTTAGTGTGTTTTGGCCATTAGTGTATGAACAATAATTTATTTCAAATATTATTGGTAGCAGGCTGGAGGCTTGCATAGTTTGACTGCCCCACATCCATTGAAGCCAACATTAGCAAAAATAGTGTTTGTACGCCTTTTCTATTCTAACAAACGTCATTCAGTTTATCAACTCTTCATGTTATACATATTAACTGTAAGTCAAAAAAAAAAACAGACATTTTATTTTACATGAGAAACGAGATGTTCTTTATAAGAAAACTTAAAAGTCGGAGGGACACTATACTTGTAGCTTCCCTCAGAGTTCCTGGGTGTGGGCCGAAATATTATTTATGCACATGTTATTACTCCTTTTTAAATATGTATGTGTATTACATTTGCATTTTCTTATCACATGGGCATAATAACAATTAGGATTATGATACAAATGATTATTTTGTATGTTTCAGATTATGGAATGAAGAAGAAGAAGGAATAGAATCAAGGCGTGCTTTGGGTTTGCTTTGTGCTCTTTGTGACATCTCCAGTTTGGCATCTGAATTGACTTATGGTTTGTATTTACCTATTTGTATCCAAAATGTTGAAAATTATAGTTTGTTCATTTTTAATTGTTTGTACAGGTTCGAAACCCTTAACAACCCATTGTGATGAAATTGCAAATAAAACACTTCTGGCCGAAGTGGAGAAAAATGTACTTCCTACCTCTACTAAACTCTTAATTCTGAAAGGTGTACATGAGATACGTGAAAGTGGAGGAACTACAATGCCTCTTCTTCAAAAGAAGGATAACATTTCTTACACTGAATACTTTACCAAGCCATTCGGATTCCTGCATCTTCTTAGAGACATTGCGTTTTCCATTAGTTTTCAGGTGAGTTTTGGTGCAAGTTGTATTTAAATTGTTAATCTGCCTTTTGTGTTCTCTTACCCATTACTCTCTTTTTCCTCCAGAGAAGAACAAGGCACTTTGTTGGGCTTCTCACAGGTATTCTAAAACTTCTTACTGCTGTTGCAAGAAATACTAGTATAATGGAGAGAGGGTAAGTATTTAATTTTTTGTTTATATGTCTTTGCTGTTCTTCTTATTTTATATTTTCTATATTCTCAAAACATACATTGATATTTCGGTGTTTTTTTTATTTGCAGACTGGAACTTATATCCCAGATAATTCGTGAAGTAGTATTCTGTAGGCCACAGATGGAAGTTGTTGTGGCTCTGTTTGAATTACTAACCAGTCTTGCCACCTACCCAGTGGTGATGAAATCATTGTGTGTCAATAGTGGTAAGAGGAATTTACGTGATGAAAATTAACATGTTATTGTAATGTGCAGGATTTTGTTTAATTCAAAAAATTATTTTGTACAGGTGTCAAAACTTTTGTTGATATAAAGCTTATTGGTTTAACCTATTTTACACGAGGTAAGGTTATTTCTTTAATTAAACTGTGAAACCCTTATTTAGCAAGTGTAATCTTGGGGACAACATTTTTTGTTAACTTAAACAAGAGTTTACAGTAAATGGTGGTAGGGTAATTTTAATGACAGAAAGCATACATTTCACATAGGCTACATGATTTAATTTCATTTTCATGTCCAAAGGCTAGATCACTAGCTAGTTAGAACTACCCTAGCAGAGGAAAGCATATGGTAAGAGAAGCTCATGACAAGCAAAAAGTTTGTTTGTCTCTAAGTTTGAGGCACTTGTGAATCCCTTCAACGGAAAGTGCAAACATAGGTCCACTAAGTAGGGGTCTCACTATATTTGACTCTTGAATGAATAATGGTTTTATTTATGTTGTGACTGATGAGTTAAACTGTTGCAGATTCTTGTGTAACACAGGTGTTATTTAGATTACTTCCAACATGCTCGACAACTGTGACTTTACGCACAGAATTATGTTATTATATGGTGGATTGGTTGTACACAATTGTGTGCTTCTCTGGAAAGGAATCATGTTGGCTCCTGAATATCCAAGAAAACAAAAAGATTTTGTGTAATTGCAGGGATACATTGGCTTCTGGTGTTGTAACTACTTTGTACAACAGTCTTTGTGACTTGGATGATTTTTCTTTAGGTGTGGTTCTTGAATAATATGTGTGAAAATGATTCTTTTCTAATTGTAATTTTCTATAAATTTATATCGTTTTTACAGAAAATGCTGTGAAATGGAAATTGCTTGAAACTGTAAAGAAAGGTGTTCTGCTATTGAGAGTTTGGCAACAACAGGATGGAGAGTATTGGAAATACTTTGTTAAAGACAATTTTGCCTATCAGCTTTGGCTTGCCAAGATAAAAACAGATATTACAAAAATGGACTTAAGTGATTTGGAAAGTATGTTTCCTATTCCCTTGCTAACTTTTTAGAATGAAACTTTTTTTTAATCATTTTCTTTTGTATCTTTAGAGGAATGTGTGGGAGAACTTTTTGGCAAGCCTGATGAGACTAATAATTTGACGACAGAGTCTGAAGATGAAGATGGAGACTACTGGGACATTATTTCCAGTGATTGTAAGGTACTCTTCACAGAACAAAGATAATACTTTCAGTTTTTTACATGTATTAATTTATAATTATTTTCGTTTATCAATTTATCTTCAGTGTGAGTGGCTATGAATTTCTTATACTGATTCATAAGGTATTACTTCTTTTTTGTAAATATAATTATTTATATAGGTACACATTTTGTGAAAGACATCTCTGTAAATATTTGATGAATACAAGTAATGGAAGTAGTATCAGAAGTCAGAGTGTTTTATTTTTACCTTTACAAAGTAAATAATAGGAACTATAAAATCTGTGTATAAACATTTGGTAAATGTCAACAATACAAGTCAATTTGTATTATAATTGAAATCTTTATTGATTTGTATAATAAACAGCAACTTTTCATGTCCATAAACATCTAGTCTTCTCTCTATGCAAGCGTATTTTCAATAATCACTTAAAATTATTCTTTAATAGATTCTTTTCACTACGCTATTTGCGTAAGAGGGTGCATTGCTTTTTCTGAAAGGCACTTCTCTGACTTCTACTATTACAATTTTTATGTCAGTACGCATACATTCCTTCCACACAGATACCTTTAAAGGAGGCAATTTGTAATGGCATGCATGTTATCATAATAGTATGAGTAATTGGCATAAAAATACTACAGTGGACAAAACCCAGGGCCATTAGGTGGTTGAGCTGGAATACCGCGTCGTTTCATGCGGCATGTGTGTTCTTCAAGGCGATGTGCAGCTTCTTTAGTGTTCTGCACGTTGTGAGCAGACCAAAGTTTTTCTGCTGCTGCAGACGCCCGAGGCCATAAGCGAGATTGAATATTAGTTTCATCCACAACTTCACCCCACATACATGCTTCTCCACCCACAACAAGTTCTTTTTGTTCATCTGTACCCACGAAGTCATGAGGATCACATTCATAATATTTCTGCCAGTCGCCTCCAGTTTCTAGATGATCCAAATACCAACAAGTTGAGAGAAGAGCCCTATGGCCAGCCTGAGTCACCTGCAGAAGAAAACATTTTTCTTAGTAATTTACAATCGGAAGAACTTCCAGAACTCAGGATTTATCATGTTGGATGTTCATTATTTCAGCGTGTGTATGTGTGTGTGTGAGAGGGGTGCGAGGGGAGCTCATGGAACTTGACGGCTCCCCCTTCCCTCTAGCCAATCATACATATTAAACACACATTCAGTGAAAGTACACAAGGATCAGGGTACACTCAATGGCATCATTGACACATACTCTCCGAATGTAGTGATGAAGAGGCGTGCTTATCACTGTCAGTTGAGTCACTGAGAGTGGTGGTGAGTTTTCCATTCAATGCACAAAAATGAGTAAATCTTTTGTGATCTCGTTTTATGTATTTTTTGGCTGTTTCTTTACTAATAGTGTTTAAATCTATTTATTATTGATTAATTATTCAATTCTTCTCTAAAATATTTAAAATATAATATTTAATATATTGTTTGGTTATATTGGGGTTTGAATATATTGGTCTGCAACTATCTGTGATCGAACCTTTCTTTTGCCTTTGATTGCAACTTCATGTGTCAATCAGCTGGATTATGATTCCACATCCTTGCACAGATTCACTGTGTTGACAGGAAGTGAATTGAATCAGTTTTACTAGGAATTTAGATCATTGAGAAGAGAGAAAGGAGCCGGCTAGAAACAAGTTTTGTTCATAGATCTTTCCTGCTGTATACCGATTTTTCAGTGAAGTCGTCGTCGTTGTTCAGAAGCATGTCCACAAAGTAGATCAAATTAAATTTATCAAAGTTAATAATTCATAATATTCAACTTTTGTTTTTAAAATTACATGTTTTTGTGCTATTTAGGGAAGGCGAGGAGATTGAGACAATAAAGATATCAAGGATTTTCAGTTATCAAGATATTAATATATGAATATATGTGTATAGTAAAATGTAAATACCTTGCTCAATTCACTCGCTTGGTTGCCCAGCCATATATGAACCACAGTATCTTGTGGTATCCGAACGCCATTATCAAAAACCTCTTGCCACACAACAGAGCTTGCATTTAGTTGTGCTGTAATGTCAACCAATTTCTGAATGTACATACTTTCAAGAACGGTGAATTCTCCACTAATATTTCTGCTCTCCATGTAACTTAGAATGTTGGGATTACTAGCCCTGAAAAAATAATGAATATTAGATTATTTTGTTGTCCAGAAAATTATGTATCATTGACTTACTTATAATAAATACTTTCTATGTGTTCATATTGGAGATACAGTTTAAAAAGCCTGAGATGTATATACCAGCAATCAAAGCTCACTTCATCACCTCCAAGATGAATATATTGGTCTGCAAATAGGTCTACTACTTCCTTGAAGATTTTTTTTAAGATATCATAAGTCTTCGTGTGTATAGGGTTTATTGGCCCATAAGTGCCATCTGGTTCATCCCCAATGTAGCAGGCTGTAAGTAATTCAGGAAGGCCTTCTCCCCAAGAGCGAGTATGACCTGAAAAGGAAATACATTTATTAGAATGGACACTACAAAATATTTTTTGTGAAAAGAAAGAAATGCACTTTTTAGTATAACATATATATATTATTCTATTTTATTGATCATTTATGAGCTTCAACGTATTTTAATTAATAATGAGTTGTTAATGGGTGTTAACAACTATTTTCAATATTTACCTCACATTAGCAACACCAATCAAACATGTTCAAAGGAAGCAGAGGTTATGAGCTTTGCCATGATTTGTCATGTGCACTACAAAATACGGTGCCGAAATAATTTTATGAAATAAACTATGAAGTAAAATTACATTTTAGTTTAATTAATAAATACTTCATCATATCTAATTTAAAAAATGTTTTGAAAGTACTTTTCTTTTAAAACAAGTTAACTGAGACTAAAATTTATCTCGAATCGTTGCCTGATGCATTGTAATTACAGTACAAACCCGGTAATCTGAACTATTTAAGGGTGTGGTCTGTTCAGGTTTGGAAATGTTCGTATTAACTGAAAAATGTACCATGCATATATATAATCTCATCATCATATCGTATCATCAAGCAGATTCAGTTCATTACACCAAAAGAAGATTGTCGAAGTTCCTTTAAGTGAAAATTACTGCTACATAAACATGTGATATACATGGTAGTCACTGGTGCAAAAAAAAGTTCCATTTTTGACAATTTGTGTTTCAATAATAAGTTGTTCAGTTCTACAGAATTATGAAATCGTTTCTTTACACTACTAATAAGTAATTTATTTATTTTGTTTATTTTTCCTCTCTCCCAAATTTTGTTTGGATTATCTGAAATTTCGGATTAGTGAGGTTCTATTGTATATGTTCAACCCTAGATGGAAATGAACTGTCAAAGGCATAATTTAGAAACCTGGAACACATGAATTGGTTTCAATTTTCAATATAAAGGAGCAAAAATAAAGGCACTATTGCACCGGCCTCATATGACAGAACAGTAAGTAAATGCAAAATGATAGAACTGTGAATGAAGACGTAGGCTTCTGCGGCGAGAGTCATGTGGGTGATCTGGGCAGTCCGGGTGACGTCGCGTCTCATGGACAGACCAGATCACCCACAGAACTGTGAATGATTTACCCTTGGTGCAATTATATTCAGTAATTATGCTAAAAACACATTCGCACATCTATAACAATGAAATTATGTGTAAAATAGAAGAAAATGGGGAAAAATAAGGAGAACCCATGGAAAACAAAGTAAATAAAGAAAGGTGCAATGCCTTACTATTTCAAAAGACAAGACCTCAAGATAAGGGAAAAGAAGTGCAAAATTTGCAGAGATGATTTCAGTGAAGACTGAATTTGGGATAGGGTGCAAAGGGATATTAGAAACATGCCACAATGAGTTTATGTTGCTTTATACTTATTTTTATGCACTTGTGTTGATATTTCATTTGTTTCTTCCAATCCTCTTGTCAAATATATTAGAAAAATTATCATGACTAGATCATTGACCCTATTGAAGTTTGATAATTAAAAAATTAAAAGAAATAATATTTTTTTTTTTACATAATGGTGTGAATCGCTTTACCTGGTGTGTCAAATTCTGGAATGACACGTATTCCTCTCTGTCGGGCAAATTCAATTACTGCTTTGATATCATCGTGAGTGTATACCATATTTGCAGGATCATATGCACCTTTTTCACTGAAAGGAGAGAATTTGCTTAATTTTTATCTTATTGCTCAGACTTACGTTTAGGAATAAATGAAAAATTGTCAATTAAAATTCTGTCATGACATTACTGACTAAAAATTGTTAAATTCAGGGTATGCTATGTAATGTTAATTCATTATTACTGCAGTTCAATAAGATTTTAATGATTTTTTATTGATCTAACTGAATGGCTGATTGAAAAAAGGAATAACATCTATTCACCTAAGTTAAGAGAAAACTATGCAAAACCTTGTATTAACATTTACAATACTGTTCCTATTGTTCTGTGATACATTGTTACAGGCTTGCAATGCACCCCAAAAACACTAGCAGAAATATTGAGTGTAATAAGTAACAATTAAAATTATCTCTTGCACCTGCCCCAAAGAAGAAAAAATGAGGCCATTCTTGTGGGTATGTTTTTTTAAAGCAGATAACATCCCCATCCCCCTCTGCATGCAAGCTTCAAACAACCCCTTTTTTTGCATCTTCCATTCAAAGACGAGAGATTTATGGCTGTTACAACAAACTTTTTTTTTTTTTTTTTGTAAGAATAGAAAGCATTGTTTGTAATCGTGCGCCGGAAAAATATATATATGTCCATAATCGACAAACATTAATTGACTGCAAAACGTCTGTGGTCAACGTTAGCGCCTAAACCGTTCCACCGACTCCCTGCAAATTGATATTCCCGATCGATTTTAATGAATTCGAGGTCCCCTTAGGTTTGAAATTCGTTAAATTTTTTTAACGAAATTCTAATTTGATTTTTGGGGCTACTTTACGTACAGTCGCATCCTTTTCAATATTTTCTCATAAATGACTCCAAATTGTTTGATTAAACTTTGTCCTCGGATAGCGTATAGGACGTTTAAGAGAATGGTGCAGCTCTCATTTTCGTTAAAACTCCTGATTTTTGAAATATTGCAAAAGTTTAATTTTTTCTGCGTCTTACTACAATTTCAATATTGAAGACATATTTGTTTCTATATGTAATCTGTTCTTAAAATATATTTTGAAATAAGGTCATGTACAATTTTTCGAAAATGTGATTAGATTTCGCGTAATTTTGCATGAAATGCAAACAATCTTCAGTTTTTTATGAATTTTTTCCCTCAAAAATAGGTTTCATTTTTTCCTTTAAATTTTCTCTTTGGTTGTGAAACAAATTGGTGCTAGTCTCATTTCCGGCGAACTCTGTATTTTCGAACATTTACAAATTTTAACATTTCAAAACTACAAAATTGAAGATACAGATTTTTGCCTTTACTTTATTTAAAAAACCAGCTCTTTGAGAAAGGTCATGATTTTTTTAACGAGTAGTTTTTGCGTAATTTGTGCTTGAAAGTTATGCTATTTATAAAAACCATTTTCTCAAATACTGATCCAAATGTTTTCTACAGATAGAAGAATGGCGCAGGTCTCATTTTCATTAAATTCTGAATTTTCGAAAATTCGCAAATTTAGAAATAATGCGAGAAAGTATGCAGTTCTAAAGCTCTACTTCTAGTTTCTTTCCCTCCACTGCCCTGCATTATTGCAACTTTATGAACGTAAATCTCTAGTAAATAGAGAATTGCACATAATTTTGAAAGTTCTTGTTTAATAACATAATTATTTTTAACTTGAATCATTTCGCATGGTTATTTTCCAAGAGCCATGAAATTGACACATCTACATTTAAATGAAATTGATTTTTGAGTAAACGATATGTTTTTCTGTCGAGGTATTGTTTTGGGAATGATAAAAGGTTGAATAGGTCGCACTTACCTCAAAGCAGGAAAGACTTTGCTCTGGTAAGGAAAACTCTGATCGTCAACAATGTGCCAATGGAAAACATTCAACTTGTTAGCTTCCATTGCACTGAGAGTCTGCATAATTGTAGACACAGGCAGGAAGTGCCTTGATGTGTCCAATAGTAGACCACGGTGAGGGAAGCGTGGGAAATCTTCAATAGCAGTGCTGTTTATAATAAACTGAAACACAAGATGAAATTACTTTTCCTACGGTTGTATAATAGCGAGGGATTTAACGTGTCGTTAGGCGCGTGGTGTTCACTTCACCGAAAAGTATTTTTTGCAAGGTGGAGAACGAAGATGGTTGTTTGGTTTGATAACGTAAAGAGTAGAGATGAATAAGAAATCAATGAAAGAATTTTTTGCAATTTAGAAAAATATTGTTCATATTTCTTGAACGAAATAATTGTTTCTTTGTCGGAAGTTTTTTTTGTCGTGCTTTATTTATTTGGTAAACGTATTATGTTGAGATGGGTCAAGATTCTTTTAGGATATTTTGAATATAAAATAAAAATGTCAACAAAACACCATGGACAGAAAAGAGAAATATAATATGAACAGAAACGTGACGCTAGGAACTTAAGGCTTAAGTTAATGTGAAGAAAAATGAAATCCGCACGTACATTGAAAATATTAGTAAAATATTTAATAAATGTAGTTGACAGAACTTGGATGGAATAGTTCGAGAGGACAAACTAGCATCGGAGCGACCAGAAATGTGAACCAGTGAAAAGCAAAAACACGTTTAGTTGCAAAATTTAAAATAATAATAATAGAACTCGTCTAGATTTGGTGGAGATAGGATGCGTGAACAGTAAATTATTTTTAGTAAACGGTTAAACTCAGAACAGAACGATAGTGATTAATTAGACGAAAGTTTAAAACTAATATTAATCACGAAGCCGGTCGAGTATGACGCGGACGATTTTAAAAACATATGCTGATAAGATCAGTGTGAAATTTCAAGAACTGGAAAAAGCAGGGCTCCTAATGAACATATCTATTCATCACCAAGATCGCAGTATATCATCGCCTGAAAATTAGATAGGTTAGGGATAAATACAGAGGTTTTGGTAATTATTAAACGTACAAGACCAAGAATGTAATAGAAAGTAACAAATTAAGAGAACGAGATTTTCATTTGAAATTAATTACAGTAAATTTTTGATGCCCATCGACAGTTAGGTAGAGAAAACCAAAATAATTGATTAAAAAAGAAAGAATTCAAACAAATAGCGTCCGACACTTTTTGTCGCTGGAATGTTAATTCAATAAAGACACTGTTATTTCTAAAGTAGGAACCAGCAAATTAGTAGATTCCTAGCATGAATAGAGGTATTCTCCAGCCGGATTCTCGTATGAGCGGTACATTTTCAGCTCACAAGAAAGAAACAGAGGCAGCTCTGAGTTTATTATAGCGCCCAATTCTACAACACAAATCGAGCTAGCCTACTAAGTATAGTAGGAATAAAAATTGAGAAGGTAAAGGGCAGCTTTACAATGTTATTATGATTCATCTAAATTTGGTTGAATAATCTAATAGATAATAATTATCGATAGGAAGATTGCCTTTTTAGCTTACGATTATTGTGTGTGTTCTGTAAGAAATATTATTCAGAGAAGTATATATAAACTGCGGTGAGTAAAAACTATCAGCCGCAATGAATCGATTGAAACATTTTTGTAAAGAAAATTTTATTAGGGATCTTTAATACGAGAATGTCTTTTCGTTAATGCGTGTAGTCCAGTGGTGAATAGAGGCAACGCGAAACTAACTTACCGTTCAACAGATGGCGTGAGGGTATGCAACCCACTCGACACAGAAGCATTGGGGGTGTTTGCATAATCACTCAATTTGGAGAAGGGAGAGAACTATAAGTAAAGAAGCGGAGGAAGCTTATTTGAGATGTTCTAGTTCTTCATCAGCCAATTTTATATGCGGAAATTTTACAGAAGTCTTAAGTCTTGAGGAGATCTGTGACACTAAAATGAACTGGTGCCGTCATCTGGAGCGAATGAGCAGAAGCAGAGTTCTTCGACTGGCGAGGGACTACAAACCAGACGGTCGAATGAGTATAAGTCTATAGTATAGGTTAGCTATTTCATTTACTGTAGGTTCCTGGTTTTCATTATTACTTAAGCTTACTAACACACTTTTGGAATCTGTAAAAATAACATATTTGTTTTCGAGGGAGTATCGGCCGTCCGAGAAGATGATGGTTTCCGGAACAGGCAGCCCTGACTAATCCACGACATGAATTTTACAGGAAAAACAAATACCTCGCATTCGCATGCGATTTGTTATGTATGGGATGTGCTGTAACCGTGCGAATAAGCTGGATTTGCTCTACATCTCTCAGTGAAGTTGTGTAGCCACCCCCAAATTTAGTAAAAACTCAAATGTTAACTTTAGCAAATAATGAAATGAACTAGGATTGAAAGCAAACGTAATTCATGGTTATTCACCCTGGGACCCACTATTTTATTTTATTTTATATTTTACTCACTTTGGAAGTCGGAATCTCTTTGATATCGCTGACCTTCTCTTGTAAGTTCGTCGCATTGAGGAGCGTCTTTATTATATTCCTTGTTCCTTCATTGCACCTACGCGCGGAGTAAGTGATGCTGCTCGACATATTTGACTTTGACCGTTAATACTCCTCCTCCACGAATAATCCTACGTAAAGTAATACAAAAACGCGTCTGTTAGGCCCCTTCTGATCAAAAATGGGTCCAATGAGACGCCATTCTATGCGCTCCATTCTCCTGATGTGGAATTGATCAGTTTTTGTGGTTACAACCAAAAGATTCTAAGAATCTTTTTTGGGGGGAGCAGCTAAAACGCCTTTCTGAACCGGTTCCAACTGATTCTCGAAGAATTCTTACAAACAAAAATTCTTGAAAACATTTTGATAGTTCTAACCTACGAGTATATTGGTGAAAAGCTATAAAGTACTACACTGTCATAAATCGTTACCGCTTCGTCCAACCGATTGGAAATAAACCTAATTTTCACTTTCTCGCTACGGAGTAGAGACATAGTTGTGTAATGCTGCGCGAAAAACGGCCTCTTGAATTTGAAACCGATATTTTAACTTCAGGAGATACTTTTCATGAAGCCCCTGGGACATTGTTTTCAAATTAAAAAAAAAAATAGCTCCATTGTTTTTATTAAATTTTGTTGTTGGATAGTGTGAAGAACGTTTAAGAGAACGGTGCAGGTCTCATGATCGTTAAAAATCCTGATTATTTTGAAAATTGCAAAAGTTCAAAATTTTTTCGGAGTCTTCCTACACTTATAATAATAAAAATAAAGATTATTTCCCTTGAGATCTGTTCCTTAAATGTAAATTTTGATGAACGGTCATGTACAATTTTTCAAAAATTCGTGAACTTTTCGCATAATTTTGTGTTAAAAATACGGGCGAGATAGTACGTGTTGTTTTCGCACCACTAGTTAATGAAACAGAAATTTAAACAGGTTTTTTTTTATCGATACTTTTTCAAGCAACTTCGTGTGTCCGAAACAGGAGTGGGACAACTGAAATATTTTTAAAGCGTATTTTTATTAAGCACTTGTGAAGCTCTAAGTAAACTTTTAAACATGAAAGTACTGCTGGAAGCGCCACACTAAGTTAATTGTAAGTCGGCTATTGCTTCAGAATCATTGTTGGGTCGGGGGCACTATCCGTGATGTTTGTGAGGATGGAAATTTGCAGTTTGTCACACGAGTAAAGCATTTTGGCACATCTCTATTAAGAAATGTTGTAAACAAAATGACATTTTAATATTGTAAAAAATGCAAATTTTTTTCTATTTAGAAGTGAGAGAAAATCAGCTTATTCTGAAATGGTATCCGATGCTATTTCGGATAAGCATTCGCTTACCGAAAGCATCCGGATATATGAAAGCTTTCGGCTATCCTGATGAGACCGATGATCCAGGTGATGCCTAGGCACCACTGCCCGCGACACAGTGTCACCCGGGCAGCCGAGAGCTCTCCCATAATTCTGGCCGCGAAAGCCTACTATTACATTTAACCACTGATATTGACATAAGTCGCTGTTCTATACACAGAATTTTTAATTTTATAAAAGTAAAAGATTTTGAAGTGAAACTTTTCTTACTATGTCAACGCTTCAGTCCGCAGTGTAATGAAAAGTATAAGGCTTGTTTTCTGTCAATAAGAATGTTCTGGATCTATTTGTGCTGGCGATACCAATTCAATGGTCAAAACAGCAAACCATTACGTCGTGTGCGGTCCATGTAATTGCCCAGTCAAATTAAGCGGAAAAAGGGCCACTGTCGGAAAAAATCCCAATATACTTTTTTTCTCCCTTGCAGACGACGTTGACGTTGCAAATAAAGATGTGGAAAATCCTTAAATGTCCGTCTTGCGTTTAGCAGTATAAAAAATCCAAACTCACATCAGTTTGTATTTCACAAATAACTTTTGACTTACGTAGCACGTTAAAGGTTAAAGGGAAAATTACAGAAAATAATATAATTATTTGGCAGACAAAAACATTGCCAGCAAAGTAGTACTTTTGTAAAATTTTGAAAAAACTATTTTTTATTTAGAAGTGAGCGAACATTTACATGCACTCCTACTTTTTCCCCTCACTTACGTAGTATAGTGAAAGTATTGTGACGTTGCAGCAGAAAACCGGGATTTTTTGACAGAAAAAACTTATAGTGGGGTCCTGATATCCAAAAGGGGATAAATCTTGTTCCAATGTGTAGTAAGTTATTTCTTCCAACACGTTGTGTAGTCATAATTTATGTTTTGTGGGTCCTTTATACCGAAAATTGGTTCACGGCAAAACGCCCGTTTGTCTGTCCTCAACGCAAGCGGCTAAACCGGTCACAAAATTGTTACTCCATAATCGATCTGGACGAATTCACGGCCCTGCGATTTTGAAGCGGATATTATGATTTATCGGTGGTACTTTACATGAAGCCTCAACATTGTCAACATTTTCTCAAGAATGGTTCGAACCGTTTTGAGTTAACGTTTTCCTCGGATAGCGCAAAGAACGCAGAAAAATGACGGTCTCATTTCCATTAAAACAATGCCACGGTGGAATCGCAACCTCACATCGCATGAAGGTATAGCATATGGTTGGCAAGATTTTTCTCTTTTGGAATTTTTAGGACAATGGACGAATTTAGGGATTTTTGTTTACCTGTTTTTAGGAAATAAACATTAGAATTCTGACCGGAATTCTTCCGTTATTATGACCGGAAGAACAATATATCCCCCCACCATTATAATACTCTCTCGTAAGCTGAAGCCATGGACACAGCCGTTTGCACTACGAGCCATATTACTACGAGCTGTACGTACTAGTCCGTATTAATGTATCTGCATCTTCGGTTGTTTTCTTGCAAACAATTCCGGATGTTTCGCATCTCAGTAAATATATTTCTCGATCAGATGAAGTGCCTTGAAAACAACTAATCGAAAAATCTGTTTTCAATACTGTAGTTGTACAAAGACGCCGAAAACATCGGAACTTTTGCAATTTTCTAAAATTTACAGTTTAAGGGAAGAGGATATTATACATACCGCACATGTGACATTTGCTACTTCAATTATAACTTTGACCACCGTAGAGAATTGGCTGAAAGAACAGGCGGCAGCCAATAATGAGGTATTAGAAAGTTGATATCACGCTACGACAAATTATCGCTGGAGTGGCGTCTGTGTACAGGGGGGGTACAAAATATGAGGGAAACCGCAGTGAACGTCATCCGACAATTCTGGTACATTTTTATTATGAAGTTCGGAAATAGTTCCATTTGCATATCTAATTGTTTTTGTCTTTATTTAAAAAAAATATACTGTGGTCAAAAAAGAATGAAAAATAGTTTAGTTCGGTTGATACCTCATCTACAAGAAATTTTTATTTCCTTGATTTTCTCAAACACAGGTAATTCAGATTGTTCATTTTCTCACCATTCTAAAGGAAATGAAAACTCTTGAATTTAAGAAGATTCACCAATAGAATCATTCGCATCATTATCACGCTTCTCGATATCATTTTCATAGCTCTAATCCAGGAAGAAAATCGTCGTGATAAGAAGAATCTAGCCCCGATCAACAACTTTTGAATTTTTAATGTCGTCTACGTGAATTTCACATCTGCATAAGTCTTCTAAACATCTGTAAAAGTCGGCAAAAGCAAATAAAAAATCCCCGCGTACAAAGAAAGACATTCTGAATGTAATCAACAATGGCCAAAAGTACAAATATCTAATCGCTTCCAGGAAGAAAAAAAAGTCTTGCAACATGGCGAAGCACACATTGACGATTGTCCTTCGACCTACTTACTGATATTAAAAAGCGTAATTTAGGAGCCTACGAACGTCCGAAAGATGTTTATAGCCTGTCGAAGGAGATAAATGCAGAAGAACGAGTGACATACGTCTATAGGGCACTGCAGTAAAATGAAAATGACGTATCAGATACGTCCTTAGGAGCGAAAGTGAAGATCGATACACAAGTTTAAGTACAAGTAAAATCCCTTTTGCTACATTATTGTTTCTACACAGACAAAGAATATACTTACCATTAAAAAGAAAGATAATTTATTTTAACAATGATATATAATGCATTTTATTTGTACTGTATAGTTTTCAAAATAATTAATTTGCCTCAAGAAATGTACTTAGCCTTCTGGGTAAATGAACCCCACTTCGATAAAATTTTCGTCCAGTTTCCCTGATCCATTGAGCAAATTCTGCCATGTCCCCTTATTTTGCCCCCCCCCCTTCTGGACATAAATGCTTCATTAATTCAATAAGCTTCATTATGCGCACGTTTTCTGAGCTCTCCTATTGCTAGTTGTGGTAGAAGTAGAACTGGGGGCATGAGTTATTATTTTGATAGCAAAAAATAAAGAATCAAATTGGTAGTAAGTTTACCGATACAAATAAGTTTTTTTTATAACACGGGATCGAAAATGTCTGGTTTTCAAAGGTGCAGAGTAGCGGCTCGTGCTTAGGTTGCCCAATCCCCCAGATAATTGAAGTTAAAATTTTGTAATATGTCAGTGATTTTGTATATGCATAGTTCGGCAACTTCAAAAAATAGAAATTGATCCCACTGCCGTTGCAAGAAATTATTCTGAGCTGTGAACAAAATAGAACAAAACTTAGAAATGACAATGAAACCTTCTTTAAACGTATATTATATTCATATTTAAGGAACATCATCAGTTTACGATTATATATTTCCAGATTCTTACAATTTTTTTTCGCTTTAAAAAATTCGCGTGGAGCCTGAATAAATTGATAGTGCAGAGGAATTTAGGAGATTATCAGGAACTCTTACTTCGTATCAGTTTCTCAAAGAATGCAATTCTTTTGAAATGCTGAATGTTTTTTTCTCTCTAGAAGAAACATTCAGCGAAATAATCACATTATAGATCTTAATTACAAATCGAATGACCACTTCTGAAGGGTGGTTTTTCAACCATCGAACTTATAAAGACGTTTGTAAAGAACTGCACGACACAAGAGAGATTATTTGCATTGGCCATGCTATTAACAGGGAGGAATGTCATTGTAGAAGTTGCTGAATAGAATCAGAAAGTGAATGAAAAATTCGCGTAATAAAGAGAGAGGCGTATGTATTTCCTCTTCAAATACGCGTGTAAAACGTGACGAAACAATAGTGCTTGTTTGTAAAGTGCTGGAGCGCGATCGCCGCATTCTTGAAACACAATCCGTTTTTGTTTTGTAGGAGTTTTGTTATCGGCAATTGTCTGAATGCGGGGCTGATACAGAAAATCGTGTGCTCATTGCGAGTCAAAAGCCAGAACAGTGTGCTTGGGAGGTGAACTTACATGACACGGACATTACGCATGAAATGAAGTACGTAAGAAAGCCATGAAAGTTAGCTAATATCAGCTGAATTATCAATTCAAATAACCTTCCGGACTGGACGGCCATGGCCTAGAGGAAATCCTATTTCCAAATGTGTCGTCTGCATCTGGAGCAAATGGAGCCGAAACGTTTGAGAAAAAAGGACTTCTTCTAGACCACGGCCGTCCAGCCCGGAAGGTAATTCGAATTATGTACGTAACGTTTGAATATACACGTGTTTTTTATTACCTATTTAAGGTCGCTTTCTATTACTATGGTCATATAGAGACCACTATTACACTGGGGGTATTGGTAACGGTACACGGACCGGCACAAACATCTACGCCCCGGGCGAGATTCGACCCTGCGACCTTTCAGACACGAGGCAGCTACATCTCTTCAGCCTTAGCGACCTCGGTCATCCAGGCATAGACGTGTATTTATCTTAGAATAAATTAATTTATATGAATCGCTTACTATTATTATTATATTAGAATTCCAAAATTTGGAAATTACATTTCCGTCATTCGATGGAGCCGCAACTCCCAGTGTGTTGGGGCACCAGATGCCATTGATTGCAAACGCTGCGGCGCGCCGCTTTGTTTGTCCCTTTTTTTTTTTTTACTCATCCTTCAACTGTGTATAAGGTGCAAAAGGCGTGGAAGAGATTCTGGAGCTGAAGAAAACGTGCGCCGATTACACTTCCCCCGCATCCGTCACTCAGAGTTGTTGTTGTTTTGTTTGGCTGTTGATTGAGTAAACAACCCCAATGGGTCCACCCACCGCGGAGCCGCTGCTGTCGGGCGTGACGAGCTGCGTGAAGGTCTCGAGGCCGCGCAGCGCGCCCCATATTGACCGGCTGCGGAGCACCGCGGCGCCCGGGGCCTCCACGGAGTCGACGCGCAGCTCGTCTGCAACACAAACGCACACAGGCCCTCCTCTCACCACCGGCCCGCCCTTGGAGGAAGCGTCTACAGCAAACGTTTAAACTCAAATCTTTTCTGCTGCATAACTGTTTCTATACAATTAGACACTACGTCACACTGATCATCGCTACACTGATCATAAAAAAAAGTAATGTTTATTTTAACAAAACAGTGATATGTAATGAATTCGTTTACACTTGTATTGTAAACATTTTTTAAAAAGAATTGATATGCTTGTAACAAATACTGTACTTTAGCTTTCGGGTCAATGACCTCCATCTCGATCAGATTTTTGTCCAGTTTCCCTGATCCATTAAGCAAATGCTGAGATCGCCCTTTGTTTTTCTTCTGGGCGTAAATGTAGCTTCACAGTGCGCACGTTTTGTTGAATTCTCCTTTTGCTTGTAGTACTAGGAGTAGAGGTAAGGGTGAGTTACTATTTTGTTAGCAAGAAAAATCAGAAAATCAGAAAAATCATTGCAGAAAAATCAAACCTGCAGTTCGTCTACCGTTTTCGGGAACGAAAATGTCTAGTTTTTCAAATGTTTATCTCTCGCTTTTTTTAAATATTTTATTTCTATGTATTTATTTATCTTTAACTTTTACTCATCCTTCAACTTTTTGTAGTTGGGATTTATTATGGGAAGGGATTCGTGAACTCAAGAAAACGTGCGCATATGATCGTTTCCCCCGTACGTCTCATACAGTTTTTACTGTTTTTGTCTAAATAAATCTAAAAAAATTTAGCACTGTTTTCCCATGCGTGCACAGCGTGAAAGACAACTAAGCAGCCTCGTGTCTATGAGAGGCGACTAAGGTTTCGAGAGATAACCAGGATCTGGAAAAAATACAAAAACAAAAAACTTCAATGTTGACAGAACAATACAAATATTTGATTGTGTTATTCCGCCTTTTGTTGTACTGCTCGTACCGACTTATTCTCATACTCAGTGCGTCACTGCCTTTGATTGATTACACCAAAACTGAAACACCATTGATTACGCCAACACTGAAAATCTTTCCGGCTTGAAAATAGTCATTTCTAATTCACTCCATAACGAAAAAAAAAATACTTATAAAACATGCGTTAGCTTTTGGTTCTTAGATATAACCCGCATTAGCTATGAGGAATTTTTACGAAATTGGATATTATGTTGGCACATCTGAGCACAGCAATGATGGATTATGGGTAATTTTTATTACTCTCTATAGCTGCATAGCATGTCCAGAAAAAGAAGCGAACTGTAGAATGCAACATCCCAATAAGCCATTCGTCCTCATGACGGTCTGCCTGCACCACTTCCTCAGAAAGAGCACACTCAACAGTTCCATGTAGACGAAGGCTGTGGAGGGGGGAAATCGCAGGATAAGCTTAATTTTCTAGATTCTCACGTGGTCTCCTCCCGCGACTAGAGCGGTGTTGTGACGAACGCAAAGAGCGATTCCACTAGGACATTTCGCAAATGGAACGAAAGGATAGGGGGAAACGGAACATTGCTGTGCTGATGGACTACTGTTCGACAGTGACAAGAGGAGAAATAGAAAAGGAGTACATGAGACGAACAAAGAGAAGACGCTAAGGTGAAGAAGTTCTATTATTTGAGGATAGTGAAGCTATAAAACCAGAGTTAAAAGCTATGAAAACAGACGTACTCAACAATATCTAATGTCACATTTATTATTATTATTATTATTCTCGACCCTAAATTTCGGTACTTTGGTTATTTTTTGAAAAATAAAGAATTCCGAAGTATATTTCGTATTTCTACTTGAAATTAGAATATCTAAAAAACTACAGCTAACAAAAGAAAATTGTCATTCGTTTTTCCCGACAACAAATTACTATAGCTTTGCTATTTTGAAGAAAGAAGAATTGCAAAGTGCGTTTTTGTTGAGTGTAATTTCGTGTTTCCGCAATGGTCATAGCCCCCTTAGGGGTAGTGCATGCATTTATCACGGGAGGGGGAGGTAATCTTCCCCTGCTGGATGTGAGATCAAGGGCCAACCTACACGTCGGTTTGTCTCGTTTTGCCCAACTAGGTATCTCTCACCAGCGGTTCACCTCCTCAGCCGGGACAAGCTCTAAGTTGCAGACATGTGTGGTAGTGTAGTGCATATAAGTGTAAATGTGTATAAGTAAGGAGTGAGGGTAGGACAAAGAAGAGGTAGGAAAGATTGCGCACGGTCTATCACCCGTTTTTTCTCAGAGTATTATTTCGGCATTCGCCTGGAATTGATCGATAAACTACTGGAAATTACGGATCCGAGCAGCTGGCCGCTAGAATTCTCCCCCAGACAGCGGCCGAATTCGATGGAGCTGTGTAGCTAGAGTTGAAAATCTCACCACCGTGAGGGACTCGAATTCTAGGTCCTCCCGGTTAGAGGCATTGCAGTGACATGCTAGCTGACCCACCTACGCCAGCTGCCAAGTCGCTCATTGCTTACGACAAAGCTGACGTCATGGGCTACCAAGGCTCCAAGAAAGAAGCCGCCCTTGTCTAGCAAAATAACCCGTCTCACTTCAGTACCCCTTAAAAATAAATTTAAGTGTGCACTGTTTTCGCGAGCATTCAAATATTTAGGGATTTTACAAAAGCGAATAAAGTATTTTTAAAGGCCATAACATTTCCTTCTATACACTTTTTGATCCATCAATTACGTTTTGAATATCTATTTGTCAAACTGGTTTTTGGAAGTTTGCGGGAGTACACACCAATGCATGTTACCACTCAACAATACATATATGCACCATCCCATACGCAGTGATAGTGTTGGCTACGATAATCGCAGCAAATACGGCAGGGCAAGTCGGGGCGGAGCAGGCTGGACAGGCTGGGTAGGTGGCGTGCGGTAGGGTAATGTTGGGAGAGAGATCCGGCAAGAGATGTGGGAGTACAGGTGAGAACGAATCAACACAGGGTAAGATCGGAGTACGCTAAACATGTAATGTATTCATTCATTTAAAAGATATTTGGGATTTATAATTACCCGATGAACGTAGGGAACCTACTTTAGATAGTACCACACTATGTAACAGCAGTATTCGGAAAGATTGTTTCAATGAAATTATTTAATTTATTTCAGTGTTATACGAGTATTTTATTTATTGCCCTTGTGCAGTGTGCGTCCTACTGTTTCAAAAACAATTTCGTGTGGATTTATTCAGCAGTATACCACTAGTTGTAATTAAAGTAAAAGCCTCACCACGAAATGTTTAAAAGAAAAATGTGTTTTTTTTTGGGGGGGGGAGCTTTTACTGACGAAATTTCTATTCCAAAAATGTCATCTTCAATGTCTGTGAAAGATACGCAGCCAGTGGGCAACTAGGGGACTAGATTTTTAATGTTTTTTTCCTAACGTTAACTGCACTTATTCATTTAAACTCCCAAATGTATAAGAAATAAATTTAAAGACTTTTGTGTAACCTCGTGGGACTGAAAATAATGAAAAGTTTGGTAACCACTTATCGAAAATGTTACGTGATGAGAAAGGTCATGGTCAGATTAGTTTTGAATACTCTTTCGGGAAATGTTATATGGAGATAAGCTCTCCCAGAAAGAAATGTCTGGCTGAGGCACTGGTCAACAGCATTTGTTTGGCCAATCACGGCGTAAAATAGTCTCACGAATCGTCAAAAAATGATTTTGCATTTTACAGTCTGTCAATTATGCATTACTTTCGTGTGTGTATTATTGAACATTAGCTGTACCCGCAATTTCGTTTGCGTGAAGTCTTAAATTATGTTGGATTAATTAAAAACGTAGGAATAAAGTGTGAAAATAATTATTTAACATTTTTTTACATTAATATTACAATGAAACCTAATGTAAAGCTTCTTTATACTCTACAGTCTTCATATGTCCATATCACTGATGTTTTTATGCAATCCAAATCTGTAATCCAACCGAACGTTCTACTAAGGTTTCTTAAATTTTGTACAGTCCAATCCACAGCTTCAATAGAGATATTACGGGCCGTGTAAACGTGTCTCGTACAATGAAAACCCAGGCTTGAAGCATTTTACCTTTTTGATGCTTTGAAATACCGCACCCGGGATGTTCCATTCAATCAGCAGCTTTTGGTACATACATTAAACATTGAATGTGTGGTTTTACCACCTTGTTTATTATTATTGTGTATTCATATTAGACATTTAGACGTTTAGACGTATTACATCTCACACTGGCTTCTGACAATGTTCCATGCCAGTGATTGTCATTTTGTAATAAACTAAGGATTAAGTATACAGTATGATTCGTTTAATGGTTAACACCAACTCTTTTGAGACTCTCAAAGGCATAGGTTCATCTATGCCATAGGCAGCAACATGCAACGACCAGCACTCGTGATTGTAGGGGTGAATGGTGTAAATAAACTTTTCCGAGGATGTGGTCTCGAGCAATGCTAGATTACGCATCATCAAGAATACTTTGTCGCCTGCGTAAAAATATTCCAGTTTGCCTCTTTAAAGTGTAATAAGCAAAAACATCTTCATGAAATAATGTTTTTGTGAACAAATTAATTTCACTCGAAGGAAAAATCCCATGTGATAGATATTCCGTGGATTTTCAAGTTTATTTTCTACATCCTTCTCCTAGTTGTTGTTGTACATTCTTTGTCCATTTTTTCTATGCACATCTTAATATCTTACCAGTGGAACTGGCTCGTGAATAGGGTATGTGAAAATTATCAAAACTGCTTCTGGTGTTCTTAGGTATCTTTCACAATGATATCTAGTAATCTCATCATTCTGAATTTGAAAAACAGACACTGTCAAATATGAACCTTTGTTAACATCTTTGCTTATATGTTTAATTGCATGCTCCAGGTTCGACATTAATACACTAAGCGTGTAACTTTCGTGTGGACACTGACGAGTATGGAACTATCCATCGATTTTCAATTTCTACTGACCTACGACGTTTCCCAAGTAAAATCTTATTCCCTCGAGGTTATTAGGGTCTAATTTATAATATTAAAAGCAAGGTTTTTCATTGCATGGGTACATAATGTTTACATTTTTGTATAATGCATATTCATTACATTTTACATTAGGCAAGTCATCAGTGGTTGAAAATAGGTCAATATATGATATGATAATATATACAATACATTCATTCGAAAGCAGTATTGCAGTTCGCTACAGACATTGATTTACAAAATTTTAAACATTTTCGTTGAAGTGTATTTGAATGTATCAATGCGTCAATATTGAAGTTCTTGTTCGTCGGTCAGATCTTTACGTGTATTTGGAACAGTTGAAAGAAGGTTTTGCCTCTACAGAAGTAATTCTACTCTAGTCTTCACTGCGCATTAAATAATTATTTGAAATATGTAGTGTATACACTACGAACGTATTTTATATTCCTCCCTGGAGGGGGGAGAGGGGGTTAAAAGGAACGTATTTCTCCACACACATATACACACTCACACACACACACACACACACAAAACCCAACAACGCGTTAATACAATGATGTGTAAAAAAGTATGTGCTAGTGTTTGATCGAGTCACGAATGTGCTGTTTGAGCGACTACGTATTTGAAATTATATCCGTTTCACCAACATCCGCTCATTCTTGACTCCGTGTAGGCCTACGCAGTTTCCAGGAAGTAGGGGAGGAGGTTAAGTGTGACAATTCGTGGCAAAGAAGCGTAGTAGCATTATTTTGCTTTATAAGAAAATTATTCCGTAACATATAGCAAACATTCGTCTTAAATGTTCCGTCTAGACGTACATATGTATTAAAATGATTCGAAATCTTTAGAAAGATATATACATATTACCTATTTCTATAGATATATAGAAATAGCAAATAGGTAATTTATAGAAATAGTTTTTTTATAAGAAATTTATATTTATTTTATACAATATTTAATTGAGGGCAGCCTCTCCCTTGCAGTCTTCCTGTCACATGACGTCAGCTGTATCGTAGATAGTGTCGTGTGTATGAGAAAAGGTGGAATAATACAATCAAATATTGGAATTTTTCAATTAAAATGGCAACTCATTGCTTTTGTGTTTTTCCCGTTGATTTTTGGTATCTAACAAAATCATTGTCACCTCTTAGAAGGTCGGAGGACATTTTTCAGTTTATTCGCATATTAGAAATTTGTAATATAGATTTCGTAAAACGAAAAACAATTTAAAATAAATTTATCAATTTCAAGTTGGCATGTTGGGAACGTGCAGTATAGGTATAGGGGGCTGGTAAGGCCCAAGTTGTTTCTTAATCCGTATTCAACAAAATGAAACGTTTTTGAACCTTCTATTATACCTCTGAATATTTATCTCTTCTTCTTTCCTCTACTCCGTGACGTGGGTAATCAAATATGAGCAGCCACTCGAAATCGATGTAAAATTAAATTGACAATTTGATATTCCGTGCACTTTAATATCAACGATTATCACTATTACGATGAAGTACACCAATAATTAACGCAAAAGTTCAGGGGTTGGGGCTCAAAGTTGTATTCAATTTTGCAGCTATTTTAACTTCTAAAAAAAATTATTCACAAACTGTAGAATGTTCGCACTAATTTAACCAGTAACGTAATATTACGTGACGCTGAACAATAATAAGAGAACGTTAGTGCTGTTGTCACGTTATTTTTAAGCTGTTTTCTCTCATACGTATGCGTTGGAGAAAGTTAACTTGCGCTACTTGAACATCTACCTTCGCCTCGAAATTTTCACATTAGCGATTTTGTGAACTTTTGTCTGCTGGATCTTTTCCCGGTCCCAGGCTTGGCGGTAGGGAAGTTTGCAGACTATGGAGCTTACAGAAGCTTCAGAGAGGCCTTACAAATTTCAGAGCAAAGGAGGTTTTCTGAGGTTTCGCACACGAACTATAGGTAATATGTCTACGTGGTGTGATTATACTTGCGAGAGGAGAGCGTGAAGGAAGGTGAGGAGAAGTAGCATTTACATCAAAACAATTCAGATTCTACCGTAAGAAATCAATTATAATTGAAATTCATAGCAACTCGATTTCAATCAGGTTTTACTGTAGCTATTGTGTTTTTCGTTTATTTCATCAAAATTATGAGAGTTCATGGATAGAATTAAATACAAAAGCATCATTCACTTTCAGTAAAATGAGCTTTATCGGAAATTGTACAAACAGTGGTGCTACAACTTACTGCGGACTTTCTCGTAGTATTTGTGACGCTCGCGTAAACACTACTAATTGTCCACTAACCTAGCTATCTATTTATTGATCCATGCTTGTAACGAGTCTACAGATAATTATTTTTGAATATTATCGTATTTTATGAACCGCAGAGTGTTTAATCTTTGCCGAAGAAGTTGTATGTTGAGTAATTTATAGTGGATGGAGATTTGCAAAAGCTGCTTCACTCTATTGGACGTGTCTACATTAAAGAAGGTCATGAACTACAAACATATTTGAAAATTCCGTTTCAATACTGAGTGTGGAATTTGTATTAATAAGTTGAATAACAACTATTTTTAATGCTTTGTCTCTTTTGGAGCAGGGTCGACGGGTAATAGTGATTTTGTTATGTTGCCGCCTGCTGACTACCTGGTATAGGCAATCCGTCGTAAAGAGCGAATTAAAAATTCGAAATGACATAATTTGTCGTTTCTTCCTGATGATTAAACTTAACGCGATTTTTCAACAAATACTTTCATATAACGTTTTGCATTTTAAACATGATGGAAGATGAATTTTCTAAATTGTCTGTGAGGCCTTGTTGCTATTGTATCCCTTCCTAGGTTGACTTTACAGTAATGATGTAGTTTTAGGATTATGGATCGTACTAATTCTGGAATATTGAATGCAGTGTTAGCTAGAGGCGCTTAACAACACATACTTTTTCGCATTATTGGGAATAGTTACGTAGTATTGAAATATTATGTTTATGAATATACGGATATGTCGGAAATGTCGCAGGTCCGATTTTCATTGAATTATCAGAATTTTCAAAAAAGTCAAAAGTTGGGAATTCCTCCCACAACCCCTTTATTAAAGACAAACGTTTTGTTAATGAAATCGTCAAAATCAGGTCTTTAATTAAAGTTATATATAATTATTTCAAAATATTAGCAGTTTTAAGTAATTGTTAATTATATCGTTTGTCGTTCACTAATGATGGTTATGATGATGACGATTAAAGTGTTAATAGGGTAGACGGCTGAATATAATGATATTACGTAGTCGTTCAAGAAAGCACACTGCAGTGCCTCTGACTGGGTAAACCTAGTGTTCGAGTCCCGGCGCTGGAAGGATTTTTGACACTAGCTACACAGCTATGTCGATTTCCACCGCTGCCTGGAAGAGAATTCTGGCGGCCGGCTGCTCTGATCGGTTCATTTCCGTGGTTTCTCCGGTCAACACCAAGCGAAAGCCGGAGCGCTACCCTTATAAACGGGCCACGGGCCGCCCACGACCTTTCCTTGCACTTCCTCGTTCTGTCCTCCCCACTTACGTACTCTTACATTTACATGCACAAGACTACCACACTTGTTGGGATACCAGCCGCAAGGCTTGAATCGTATGCTACCAATGGTGCGGTGCGGAGAAAACTGCGAGTCGACATGTAGGTCTGCACCGGATCTCGCCATCCAGTGGGGTAAGATCACCGCGATAAAAGCATACACTACACTTAGGAGACAAATGACCCTGGCAGTTGACGCGCGCGTGATCGCTAATGAATCAAAGGCGGCGGCGGCAAAGGCTGTTGTCTGAACACTCACAGCGCTCGTCCATGCCGAGGTAGGGCATCTTCTGGCAGGGCGCCAGCAGCTGCACCTCGAGCGTGTCGAGGTAGCCCCGGAAGCGCCGGTCCTTGCGCCAGGGCTTGTAGGCGTGCGCGGCGAGCGCGTCGGCGCTGTTGGCGTCGGGGCCGTCGGCGGCGGCGCCGGCGGCGTCGGAGGCGCGGGGCCGCGCGCGCGCGTGCGCACGCGACTTGCGCACCGCCTGCTGCAGCACGCGGTGGTAGCGCTTGAAGGCGTCTTGCAGCAGGTCGCAGTCGCTCACCGTCGCCTGCGACAAACACAAGCCACAAATCGGTCTTACTGCCTTCGAAAACGAGTAATTGACGCTTCTGCAGTTCATTTATACATTACAAATATATACAGTAAAATATTTTAAATTAAAATAAACCTTCAAAGGTTTTACATTTTTTCATCGAACTGTATACCCAATATATTTAGTTGTCCTGCGTTAGTATCTACTCGTAAATTATTAACTTCCAATGCTCGTAATTCAAAAGAAAACGATACATCTTCCGACCATTATGTGAGGGGTGTCTATGCTGTTGCTAGAACTCCAGGAACTCCAAAAACAATGAGATTCGATTTTGACTGAAAAATTCAAATATGTGATTGTGTTATTCCATCTACTCTCATTCTACCTATACTAACTGCATTCTTATGCATCAACTCTTACGTCATGCGACAGCAAGGTTCCACGGAAGAAGTGTTCGCTATTAAATATTTGATATTCACATATTGCATTACGGCAGTAGCAGCACTACTTTTGATATTCGTAGTAGATAAAGAACTGTTTTATGGTTCACGAACTGTGCTACGTTATTGCAGTATTCCTGAACACGGTTTATGTTAAAATATTTATTTCAGTGCTGCACTGCAGCATTTTCTTTCTTGTTCTTGTGAAGCGTGCGAGCTAATTTTTGGGAAACCAATTTGAGTGAACTTGCTCAGAATCTTTTTTGTTGCAGGTTACTAGTTTGTAATAAATGTCAACATTTGTAAATTTTAAGTTTCATTCTTGTCTAGTGTCACATTAATCAAATGGCAGTCGAGAAGAAAGCCATACTTTATAAATTTTACTTTTTCGAATATTAGTATAGAAGAAGTAGACCCGCAGTAGGAGAATAGAGAAAGTTCTGTTATACTAAAAAAATGATTATTTCCTCATCGGAGACTGAGATACGGCGAATGACATTTCCTTTGTTTCGATTGGTCGATCGACCAGAAGAAGTTTAAGGCCCCATGCACAATAAAAACAGAATGTAATCCCATAAACTTAGCAGTAAAATTTACACGCAAAAATAAGCATTCACAATGACGAAAGTAAATTTTGCCTGAACCAATCGGATTTTAACGTATTGAAGCTTGGTCGATTCGTTTGTAGCATGATGGAAAGATCTTTTCACCACGGTTTCTAGATTTTTCTTCGATTTGCCTATCGAGTTGTCTTTATATATAAATGTGATTAGCTGTTGTTTTAGTGTTCGCATTTCCTTTATTTTATAAACAAGGATTCTCTTGTACCCTATTCACAAGTAACTCGTTGAATTATTAATCATTTTATTCCCCACGTCAAGTGAGTCACATGAAAAATGGTCAAATTCTTACTTTGAATTCACTACTCGCAACAAAACAGTTCGCAAACTAGTTCAGAACATAACAGTAATGAAATGACATATCCACCTGAACACAATTTGAAATCCACCATGTTTGCTTCTTTCATAATTCTCTAATTGGTTCGGTAGAATTCCGACAAAAAGCTTGATGCTTGTCAACTGTTTTAAGTTTACGGATTCACGTCAACGGTTACGTCAAGGCATTGTGAATGGTCTCTCTTAATAACTCATTTCTAGGTTTTGCGGCTACGTTATGTTTACGTGTAAGTCTCCATTGTGAATGAGGCATAACCGAGAGGGTCGGTCGGATGATTACCCGATTATTATATAAAGATACTTCAATTTTTTGTACAAATAGTTTATTTTATCGTTTTCACAATGTTCCCAGTGCTAACAACTGAATATTGTTTTTCTAATAATGTAGATTGAACGCACCGAATGATTCTCATTACGTATGCAATGAGGTTCTCATTATTAAAGTAGAATTACACGATGTGTGTAGCATTGTGAGAAAAAATCCGCAACAAAATCAAAATGGTGATAGATGTCAACAACTTTCTTCTACACTGAGGAAAATAAACAGATTTCGCGCCCTAATAGGTTTGGTGTGGTTATGCCTTTCCCTTATTTTTGCACAACTTTTATTTTTTGTACATGACGTACCTGCTTATTCTTCGAATGGGTGTATTATCAATTAATTAAGAAACCCAGAGGCTCTTTGACAAATTATGAGAGAATACCTTTTCTCCCTAATTTTCTGTGATTGAAATGATTAATCGCTATTCTTTGTACCTTGTAGTGGCACGATTTCATTGAATGACAGAGAAATCGCTTCTCAATTTGTGCGTGAGTGTGTGTGCGTGTGTTTTAGTTGATCGTTTAAAAAAAATATATTCAGATTATTACTGGAGGTCTGCATTAACACAATGCGACAAGTAACCAACACTGATTTATCAACGAGTTTTAGTCCAAGCTTTATATCAGTTTGCATTGGCTAATTCTGCCAATACAGTAAATTACGACTAGTATTTCGCAGAAATAGGTCTTATGAAGATAATTTATTTGTATTGGGAGCCAGAATAGCGAAATCAATGCCGTACCAAATTGGAAAACTTTTCGCAGCATTCATTGATTTTAAAAGGGGCTTCGGCTCGGTGGTGCATACAACCCTTTTGAGGAAGCTATACTAAGCGGGAGTGAGTGTCAAAATAATTGAAGTCGTCAGATGTATATATCAGCATGCAACAACTAAAATCAAAACTGCAGATAGTAAATCAGAATAAACTGATGTCACCCAAGGAATTCTGCAAGGAGACTCGTGTCCATCTCTATTCATCCTTACGATGCACGACATCATTGATTTTTTTGATGAAATGTGACATCAATCAAGACATTGCCAGAAAACTGACATATTACTTTTTGCTATTTTAGTTAGTGACATAATAGATATGAAACATAAGTTAGATACACTATCGAACTACTGCTACATGAATAATATGGAGGTTAACTCATCGAAAACCAAGCTGATGGTCTTTTGAAAGAGTGGTTGACTGAAACAGCAAGGTTCAGTAATATTCCGAGGGCAAACAATTGTGATCAACAAATATATATACTTGGATGTCACATTCGTTTCATCGGGACTGTACAATGTAAAAGCAAGAGCAGCAGTTTCGATGGCGAGGACAGCGATGGATTAAATACGGAAAGTTAAGTTAGGATCCAAAACAAATTCATGGGTAGCCAGAGTAAAGTTATTTAACGCAATTGTAACATCAACACTAAAGTATGGCGCAGGTGTCTGGGGCTATAAACACAGAGAAGAACTAGAATCTGTGCAAAATGGCTTTTATACAATGTTACTATTTTTGCCAATATCCACCCCCGATTACATGATTAGAAACAGGTAATTTACGAATAGAAACAGAAATTGTTAAGGGAATGTTTAAGACTATGGTTACGCATTCTAAACATGGTCTCAAACAACTACTTGAGTTGGATATGATAATAGTATTAAATTCGATGCTAACACTTACAATTCTGCCAAATACAAATAGGTAACTGAGTTGAAGGGCATGCCTTAAAAAAAATGGGGTTGAACATTATGGCAAAATCAAGATATTTCTCAAATCGAAGAAGCGGAACAGCAAATACTCAGAGAAATTTAAAGATCAAATTTCATTGAAGACGAGCACAATGTGGAATGCAGTCAGATTTACAGATATATCAATGATTTAGAGTTACAAAAAGGAGAAGAATTCTTGTGTCTTGATATGCCTCTTCGGGGTATTTCGGCGAAACTAAGAATGATGGGACGAGAGACACACAAGTCGAAAAGTATTTGATATAAAATTGATACATCCAAATAATACACAGTTTTTAATGTAGATAAGGTTGAATCACTTAAGCATATCCTAGAAGAGTGTGAGTTATAATTCTGTAAGTTGTACATCAGATGAATGCTCATTTTAAAGGGAATAAGAATGTAAGAGAAGTTCTGATGCAAAATACTGTTAAGCAAATTAATAATTTAATGTTTACTTTTATATTCAAGAATATTTAAAATTAGATTAGATATTTGCATATCAGATTAATGCATATTCCAGAAAATACACAAATATAGTCACAATATACTTCACTAAAGTATACTAAACATAGATTCTGCTATTTCTATAAGTAAAATATGAGATTAGTTCTCTTCAATTTTTCTAAGAGTAGCTCTTGTTAAGGTATTAATGGCATAAAACAAATTTGTAATTCCTATCAAGCTAATATAAACCTTAAAATATAGTATAATAAAAAGCTATAGTTAAAATATAGTAAGGAAAAGTGATTCAACTTATGCTATTAATGTATAGGTAATGAATATTGTAATAGGTATTTAGCTGTAATACAATTATCAAACAATACAATACAATATCGTATCAAGTAATTATCTCTTTCTTGAAATATCTTGGTGAGTCTTTATCAGAAATTTCCGGTGATGGTTGTAATTACATTTGTTTTTTCCCTGCAAAGATAAAATAGTTCAAAAGCATTTAAAAGTTAATTACATATCCATTGTTTGAATTTCAACTACACTTTCAATTGCTGTTCATGAAACCTGTTTGTAAACAGCGAAACGAATCGCGACTAATGGAGAGTAAAACAGAGCGGCTCTCGCTTTAGAAACAACAATCAGCACGCGCTCTCCACATGTGACTCAATAAAAAGGGAAGGACGTCATTGAAGCATGGCAACGCTGGCGTTTTGCGTACAGCTGCTCTTCAAGTTTCTTATACTACAGTTCATAATTACAGACTTTCAACAATTATGTAGGTTATATGAGGCGAATCCTTAGAGCAGTAAATGAGTGAGTGTAATGAGAGTCTGTTTTTGCTTTCCCGTATTCATACGTATATACGTAGTAAAGTGAAAATTATGTAATGCTGCGCGAAAAAACGGCTGGTTTTCGGCAGAAAAAAAGTCATTGCTGGGCCTTGATAACGAACAATTGAATATATCAAGCTATTCTAAGAAACAAAATGCTAAATTAAGAAAAAATTCTCTAATAAGTGATATAGCGAGAATCCCTGTTTTGTGGGTCCTTCATGCCGAAAAACCAATTGACGGCAAAACGTCCGTTTCTCAGTCAGTCTGTGAACCATTCACGCCTAAACCATACTTACGATTGTTTCTAAAATGAATATTCTCCGGTCGATCTGGTTCCACTCTAGGCGCTGCGATTTTGAAAAACTTTCTTCAAAATTGGGGGTACTTTTCATGGAGCCCCCTGGACATTTTCAAAATGTTCTCAAAAACGGCTCTAATTTTTTTCTTTAAATTTCTTGTAAAAATAGAGTAAAATACACTTAAAATACACAAGATGGCATATGTCATATTTTCACGAAATCTCCCTACAAATACAAAATTAAAGATAGAGATTATCCTTTCAAATAAAATTTGTTCTCCATTATGCATTGAATTTTTTTTTTTTTTTTTTTTTTTTTTTTTTTAAAATTGTAGAAGATTTTTCGCAATTTTGCGTGCAATAAGAGTAATTTTATAAAATGACAAAAACAAGACAATTTCAAAAACTGCTCCAATTTTTTTCTTTCATGTTTACTATGGATTGTACTAAGTGTACTCTACGATATGACCTAAACGCCATATTGCAGTATTCTTTTGTTTTTTCAAAATTTCCAAAAATTTAATTTTTATCATGTGTCTCACGTCGTTTATATTTACATTACCGGTGATATGTACACATTTATTATATTTATGACTACAAGTGCTTCAAATAATGTCATATACAGTTTATAGACAACTCAACAGTTTTCAGTGAAAAGTGGCTCAAAATTCCACATTTTCAGAAACGCTCAAACGTTATTTTCTTGTAAATAGCTCTTCAAACATTTGGAATGGATTGTGATAATTGCACTCTTTAATATGATGTTAAGTTCATTTTGTGGTCCTTTTTGTTGTTGTTTTTTCAAAAATTACACTGTAATTTTTTGAACTATCTCTCACTTCTTTAATATGCACATTTCCACCAATTTCTAAACACTATTGTATTTGTGAGTTCATGTGATTTAAATAACTTCAAATGAAGTTTTTCGATGTCGAACGATGCCGAACATTTTGAATTTGTTCAAATTTCGAAAAATCAGAGATATCTACCAACATGAAACCTTCACCATTTTCTGCAACGTCCTTCAGATTATCCAACAATAAAATTTATTCAAAATCGATTGAACCGTTTTTGAAAAAAAATGTTTAAACAAAATTAAAAATTGCCTATATTTCACACAAAATTATACGAAAAATACTAAAATTCTCAAAAAATTGTTCATGAGTTTACTTCAAAATCTATCTTTATGGAATAGATTTTATTAAGGGAAAAAACCTCCATCTTTAATATTTTAGTTGTACTAGGAAGTTCTCGAAAAAAAAATGATTTTTCGTCAGTTACAGTACTTTTTTATTTACTAAGTAGGCGAAAATGTGAAAGCAATTCTGAAAACCAAATTGTATTTTAACCCCTCAAATGTAATTGACCTTCTCAGTAAATTATACGAATTTCTTCTCAAAAAGTTTTCAGAGTTGCTTTCAAGAAAACATTCTGCCCTCTACCGAAGAGAATGGCGTAATTTTTAACTTCAAGTTCTTTTTCCATTCTTCCAAAGAACGTTCCGAGACCTTTGTTTGCTGAAGAAAGTTCTAGCTATAAAATAAGAGAACAAAGTTTCCCCGCGTTGCAGATGCAATATCTTTGAATATCAAACTTTTCAAGCTATCTCTTTTTAGACTCCTATCAGTCATTCTGGTGGAAGGACTTTAGAATGATCGGAACATTCTCAAACGCTTATTTTAATGCTTCATCGTGCAGTACACCTTTTCTGGAAAATAAGCTAGAATGTATGTTTACATTGAATTATGTCTAAAATAAAAAAGCGAGATTCTCTATACGATCTAGCCAGTGTAATTTGTTCCATATGAGTGCAATAGAAAAAATACTCAAATAAAAATACTCAATGTAAAAATCTGTGTTTTATAAAATCGTTCTTAAAATTAGGAAATTTGTATTAATAACTATTTTCACAACTCATGAATCTTCTTAAATGTGTATTTGCAACTAAGTGGCTTAGCCATATAATGACATTTCCTCAAGTATTACGTATTTGTGGGTTCCTTGGCTTCTCTTCATGAACCATTGCTACAAACGTCAGGGCTTCATGTCGTCATAAAATGAAACCAGGCCGCATAAAAGGCTCCTTTCATGTACCAGTATCATCCTATAAGCGCTATCTGATTTTACGACTCTTTTCGCTGTTCATCAGCTTGAAGTTTAATGCCCAACATAAGCAATAAACTCAAGCTCTGAGTGAATTCCTCTCGGTTGCTCGTGAGTCAAAGCTTTCCGTGAACGCTTTCGAGGGAAACATGAAAAGTAAAACAAGATTTTACTAATTGAATAACTTTATTATAATAATGTAAATGAAGTGTAGGAAGTAAACAGGATGGGTGTTTCAGACCGCTTTTTTATACTGCTTCGCCTACATTTTCGCTTCGATTACTCTTATTTGTTTGCTTTCCGTCGATACCCGACAGTCACTCGCTTAATAAGCTCATCAGCATAAAGACAGCTTTGCCAACGTAATGGACAGGTTATCTAGGTACTCTCGAGACATTAACCCTACATTTCTCGAAGTTGATACTGCACATTTTCGCCGATAAAAAATATAGATTCAATATATAATGTAATTTATTCACATTACTCTTTTAACTGTGGTAATATCATGCAGACAAAACTGCGCTTTAAGACACGTTAATGTTGGTTTTTTTTTAAAAAGAGTGAGTCTCTGTATTATCATTATGTCCTTTAAAAAATTACTTAATAAAAACATTTATTGTGGTCGTAGGCATGATGCAAGTGTCTTGCCTCATGGTTGTAGCCATGGGCGCCTGTTGTTCTGAAAGGAAATAGTTTGTGTTTACTGACAAAAGGGATCTTTAAGTTTCCTGTTTCCTCTATCACCAGAAAAAAAAGAATCACGATTCGCACAATGTCATAGCCTACGTGACGCTCGGTGAATATTTGAAAACGGAGTAATACTTCCGTGTTAATTGTCCTAGGAATTATTTAGATCGTAGAGGGGCGGGGAGAGTGGCTGAGAACGAAATACGTCAGCAAAAGCATCAAAGTCAAACATCATTTAGTCGCTGTCTCGGTGCGTTTTTGCCAACTCAATCTGATTACGCAAATACACTGGTTTTCAGTGTACAACGCAGCTTGCCTACATCGTTGCGGAATGCCGTTAATTTTTCACCTCGCAGTTGCGGGGAGACCAATGAATCAAGAGTCAAACGAGCGAAGGGAGTAAAAGGTGATCGCGGCCGCTGGTTCGCGTGCGGGTTGCAGCAGCGGCGGCGGCGGCGGCGACGTCCTCTCGGCCCCGCACGCTGCGCTTCCGCCCTCCGCCGCGGACATCCGCGCAGCCTCTTTGTCCCCCGCTGCCAACTGCTCGCCACCAAAACCGACTTTTACGTATTTGACGGGGAAAATAGAAATAAAAAAGGAAGAAAAACACGGTGAAAGCTGTGTGTGACGTACTACTACAATCTGTGCACGATTTTTCTGAGCTCTAGTTCTATATGAAGATGAATTATGAGTGCAAGTAAGAAAAGGCGTTTTTGGCACGACTCTACGGATCAAGTAAATAGGAAGGAAAACCTGATAGAGATGGGGTCATTGATCCAAAAGCTGACGTTCAATGCTGTGGCTTGGATGCTGATGCCAACCTCCGCAACCACCACAAAGACCACTGCGTTGTCACAGCTCTCTCAGTGCGACGCCACGACCTCCAACACACGACGGCGCTCAAGCCGCTCCCGCCAACGTTGACAACATGGCCAGCGCCACTGCCAGCGTTTGTGTGCGTCGTCTGTGACTCTGCCACCATTCTCGCCATTGCCAACGTCATCGTACAGATAGAAAGACGTCGATAGTTTAGGACAAACGTAAACGATATTTTGGATTATTTCTACTAAATATATTTTTTGTTATGACTATGAAAACCATTTGTTTCTTTCTTGGCAATATAATGTTCTGTTTTATTCATTTGTGAGTAAGATTATCATCATCACTATAACATTTTTGATCTAAGGTTGAGATTATCGTACTGCTAATTCAATTTCATACATAACACAAAAAATAATTTATTGCTCAATGCTCAACAAATGTATTATTTCAATAAAGTAAGAATGCTTCATATGAATATTGATGCACAATCCGTTTAAGTAAATACTAATTCGCAATATAAACTTTTTTTTTTAGCGCAATGGCTTGAAAAATAACAACGCGGTCGAAGGAATCCCTCAATGCTGTTATCCGTTCAAAACGCGCGGAAGTTGCCGTGAGAATTGGGAGCCCAATCGTAGCGCCGCCCAAACAGGACATCCGACATTCGATCGCGTAGCATGTCCGCCAAGCACTTCCTCGGGTGTCTCTCGTGCAACGCCGCCGCTGCGGAGAGTTAATGATTCAACTGTGGGCGGCGCCTTACTCTCCGCCTCTTGCTGCCGCCGCCGCCGCCGAAGCTGGCGCTCGTTTTGCTCGTTGGCGGCGGCGGCGGGGTAGTGACGTCAGCGAGAGTCTCTTGACGAAAAAGAAGAAAAAAAATGCCAGTTTGCTGGCGTCCGCTTCATAAGGCCCGGACGATCGCGACAAAGGAGCGACTGAGAGCGCGGGCGATCTGCGAGAGGTTGCTGGCTGATCGAACGGAATTAGGACTAAGTCGTGAAGTACACCAGATGTACGTAAGGGCTATTTTAAAAATACAGTGATGAATACTGATGTTTCGGCGCTTATAATGCAGTTTTAACGCTGCCTGTTCAATTTACAACGACAGGTTTGTGATTGACATTGTAAATCATAAAAAACTATTTTTCTTATTGTTCGGATATCTATAAGTAGTAACGTTCAAAAACCTAGTATATGAAGTTGTGATAACAGAAACAGTAGAGCAAAAGGAAAAGTCGATCCCTTCGGTAAATAAATAAACTCTTCAACGCCATGCCCCCCAAAAAGAATTAACTAATACCTAGCGATATATTAGAATAGAAGATAGGAAATCCCCTAAAAGAGAGACTGAACCAATTAAAAGTATACATATAATGTAGTACAATAATGATTACAAACTAAGAATGTTGTCATATAAAATGATGCAATGGTACTACAACAGAACTGACAGACTTTCTCAATAGTTAGTTTTCTGATTTCTATGTTCAGGACTATCTTTCCGGTTTTGCCCCACTCACTACCCAGCTGCCATCTATTGCCGCCTAAAGAACTTTTTTTCACATTTTATCAATTTAGAGGACCCCTAATCGAACTGAAGATACATTAAGAATATTATAGAAGAGTAAAACCAGGCCTTACAAGCTTCATTTTCATTGAAAAATTTGGAGCTACACTCATTGATAAATTAGGAACCGTTTTTGAGAAAATGTCATTTGAGCCTTTCTGAAAATGCAATATGTTCAGCTCATTTCAAAAACAAAAACAAAAAAACACACTTTTTTTCGATTTTATCGGCTGGGTACAACAAAACGCGTATTTCTGTTGAAATCTGGAAGTCGATATACGTAGTACGTATACGAAAATAATGAGCAATATATCCCAACGCTCATTTTCAATCTGTCCTGGAGGCTCTGCTCTTAAGCCACTGCCGCAGTGACCCAACGCCCGACCCAGCCCACTGCACCCGACGCAGCCAGTGCGCTCAAACGCGCATCCCGAATCACAGACCTCCCCGCTGACAATACGAGGGACAGAGAGAGAGAGAGAGAGAGAGAGAGAGAGAGAGAGAGAGGGGGGTAGTGACTGTTTGAGAGAGAGGGGTAGTGACTGTGTGAGAGAGAGAGGTAGTGAGTGTAAGAGGGAGAGAGAGAGAGAGGGAGAGAGAGAGAGAGACAGACAGACAGAGAGTGAGTGAGCGAGAGGGCCCGCGCGCGAGCACGTCCCGCACGCCCCCGGGAGCTATCGGCACGCGCCTATCGCCGGAAGCGTCCACGTCCAAGCGTCTCCTCCGCCTTCCTTTGGCAGGCGGGTGGCGCGCCCACGCCCACGCCCACTCGCACGGGAACTGCATGCGCTTCAGGCGCGACATGTGCTGCACGCAGCGGCGAACGTTTGACTGAGGGAGCGAACTAGGCGGCTCCTGCCGGAAAGATGGGTTTCAAACTTCGCTTGGCTTAACTTATACCGGGACGCATGATAAAACGCAATGTTTTAAATTTCCTTTTTTAAAAATATTAATGGGATATTGAATTATTTATATAAGGTAGATCTATTGACAGATATCACTGGAACATTAGGAGTAGAGAATGTATTGTAATCATGTAGTTTTCTGCGATTTCTCCGCTTATTCCACGCGAATTCTACCCTAACGAACAACCACTCGCCGCCCGCGATCTTTTTTTTCTTTTCCTTGTCCTATCCTTTCCTTTATATATAATACCTGTGCAGTATTTGACAAAGCCTACGACTCATTATCTTAACGCACTCTTCACTTGGGATTGAACTTTTCACCACTCTGAAAATGTTAATGTTGGTGAGCGGTTAGTAGTAATAGAGTGAACAGTGCTCCAATTTCTTGGACATTCAGGACTTACTTTAGAGTCTTTTTTCTTTCTCTTTCTATTTAATTCCACTCGTGATGCCACAAAAATGGAAGTTAATGTCAATACAAAAAAAACTTGACATAAGCCAGTACTCTAAAAATGTAAGATGAAGTATGTATGTTAGAAGAAGATATGAGGGTGTCAGCGCAATAGTGGCCTATTCCAGATCCTGTGTTTGGAGAAAATGGCTGATGACGTTATTGGCAAAAATTAAACACTCATTTGTAAGTGTTTCATATTATGATATTATGTAAGAATGACCACTGACTAAACCATTTTGGTGGTTACATCATTTGTGTAAAACAGCATCGCCTATGCTTAGACCACTATTGCACAAAGAAATGTATTCGTAAGCTGAGCTGCAATAGTTTGTGTTTGTAATTTATAACTTGAAAACTATGCACGCGAACATGCTGAAACTGGTTACAACGTTGAAGTTAGGGAGATTAAGATGTGATTAACAACAGTGAACGCAATTTCCTTAAAAATGTGTGATTGGCCACTATTGCGCTGTCACCCTCATATAATAGACTATAAGAATCTTGCACTTACAAGAGTTTCCCGCTACAAGTGACATACTCTGTGTCACCGTATGCCTTAATAAGAGGTTTTAGAATACCTACTTTAAAAATGTTCGTAATCTAACCATTTATAGTTAATGTAGTTTCAAAACATATTTTTTTCTTTTTATCATTCGTCAGCATTAGCAGTTCTGGTTAATCTACCCTGCAGAGATAAACCTATAGAATAGAAACATAATTATATTTTCACAATTTAGTACTTTTACCCCTTCCCCTCTTCCAACAACTCGTAACCCGGTACTTTCTTACTCCATCCTGAGATTAACGATCTATTTCAACCCCGTCCTTCGTCATTAGGCAATATGCATTAATTATTACTGGTTAATTATTACTTTTGAAAAGAAGATGAGTTACTAACTTTAAATATACACATTTGACAGTTTTATACGAAATATTATTAAATAACTTTTACATTTAAAAGAAAAGAGTGCACGCTTTAAATGTGTATCCACATCATCGTCATACACAGAAATGATATAATCTTAAACGTTGGCAATTACTACAGTCGAAATGTAATAGATGTTATTAGAATATAATGTCAATGTTTGTTTGCATCTTTGGTCACACGTAAACACAAAACTATTACTGCAAAAAAAATATTTTGATTATGTTCATTTTTCATGAATCCCCACTTTTTGGGGATGCACTGCACCCAACAATCTCTAAAAATTTACGTCCATTCAAAACATATTTTTAAGGCGAACCGGAAATGCCCCTTGATTTATCCAACTTACGGATTTTCAGAGAATTAAATCTGCCTTCATTATATGACCACATAACATGAATAGCTCACAAATTTTATGAAAACCTTTTCTCTCCCCGTTCTCGCTAAATTTCTGTGTAGGTCACATTGCTGCATACCCACGTATCGTATCCAGATATACCAAATATCGATTCAAACCACCATAATTCCCTAAAACTGTCCATTAAATTTAATATAAAACGTGTTTCAACCTCGCACAGTTTAACTTAGCCTAATGTATCCCGAGTAGTAAAAACCACTGCTTATGGATTAGCCAGCCAATGGATGGCCAAAATGCCACAAACTCTATATTGTATAATGAAACTCCTCGAATGACAAAATTCGTCGAACGAGAAGAAACGAATTTCAAAAAATCCCCTCCTGCTCCCTCTTCTCTTTTGAACTCAGGGCCGGAAGCGCCGGTGTTTTTCGGGTGGCCCCTTCGGCCCTGACGCAGAACGTTTAAAAGGGGAGCCGGGCCCTGTAACGCGCCTCTCCGCGTGCGAAGGTGGGCGGGGCGGAGCGAGGAGGGGCGGGGAGCGGAGGGGGGGCTGGCCCGATCCCAGCCATTCCCCACCGGGGCCGCTGCCCAGAATTTGGCATCTGGTCGCCCAAGCGCGCAGCATCCGAGCACCAATTTCGCTCGCGTTTTCGCCTCGTTTCAACGCTTCGCCTCTTCCAGAGCGCGGTACGCGGGTGCTCTGCGAACGCGGGTGGGATGTTGATTATTAATACGTTTGACACGAAAAGAACAACTGGTGGACCTCGAATGAAAGACATCTCATGCGTCAATTTTAAACATTTGTCCCACTTTGGGATGATTTTGGACCACAAAGATGGATCATCAAAGGAATTTGACTTTCATTTCTTTGATTTATATCGATAAAACAGTTTGTGATGGTGGTGGCTCTGACAAAGTGTATTTTCTCGTGTGTAGATTCACTCTCACTATGTCAGGTAATATCGAATATTCCTAAAAGAATCTTCTGAATTTGATCATCATAATACATTACTTAATTGATATAATTTTGATATTATTTTTTGTGGGTATTGTGATTTTTTCAGAATCGAAACACACTTAACTGACAAAAATTAATGACTCTTCTCCTTTTTACCACAGTATCTTGAAAGTGATGAAATGTAAACAAGTTGATGTAACTCCCCATTATCCGGGTATATAATTAACATAACCGCAGAGAGGGACAACCATTAAAAAGGAAAAGCATTCAACTATTTTTGTGATGTCAAAATAGTGGATTCATCAGCAAACTTACTGCTAAAGACGCCGAAAAAATCAAGTTTTGTAATTTTCGAAAATTTATAGTTAATAATGAAAATTGCCAACTTCATAATTGTATTCTCTCTTTTCTTACAATAAATAAAAAAAACTAGTGATGCTACATCAGCACGTACTTTCTCGCACTATTTCTAGCAGCTCTTCTGTATTATACTATAACATGTAAAAGTGTTTCCATCCACAATTTTTTTTTAGTACCCACACTCGAACTCAGGTCCTCCAAGTTAACTCCCTTTGAGCCTTACCTCTACGCTATAAAAACGCCATGTATTTCGAACTCGGGACGACTCTTAAAAATGTAACTGTTTGAAACCAATATTTCCAACAGGCAATTTTTGAAATGTTCTAAAATACGGAAAGTTTGCCTAAAATGGGTCTAGCATCCTATTTTTTACCATTTCTTAATACATACGAGGAGAAAATATAAGAAAAAATTTGAAGTGGTATTTGAGAAAATAACTGTTAAAAATTGCCAAAACTTCACGCACAATTACGCAAAACTACTCACCCTTTCGAAAAATTGTACATGAAGTTATTTCAATATTTGTCTTTAAACAACAGATCTCATTAAGGAAAAAATCTCTCTTCAACATTGTAATTATAAAACTCAAAATTTTGACAAATTGCTAGAGAAATAATGCGAGAAAGTATTTAATGTAGAATCATTAGTTTTCTAAATTTAGATACGTTTGATGCCTCTCTCCGTCTAAGTATTATTCTCTCTTCATCGTTGTCCAGTCCGGGGCGTCTCAAGTGGGCGGCCATCTGGGCGTGCCCGGCCCAGCGCGTATGTGGGGGAACCGGCGCGGCGTGCCCACTGCTCGCGAGTCAGCCCGACGTGAAGAGAGGCGTATACCGACTGCATCCCACGGTCAACTCAGCCCAAGCCGTATACCTACCTCCCCAAAAAGGCATAGTACGACTCCATCCTAATCCGTTTTTCTCCTCAGCCGAAATATTGATTTCTACCTTTACGGTGGTCTGCTTAGTATTATATCGATCGACTGTAATTGATCCACTTCTGACTGTTTTCAAGAAACATTTGCAAGTCTTTTAGGGCACTAGTGCCAACGATGAAAACCACCGCTTAAAAAGTGTGGAGAAACAAGACATGAAATCACATATACTGTTATATTCGCAAACACTGCCTTTGGTAGGCACTGACAGCTGTTGACAGTTTCATCCAATCGGGAGCTTGAAAGTCACCATAGTGACCATAGTGATGTCATCCCAATTGGATGAAACTGTCAACAGCTGATACCTGCCAGAGGCAGAGTTGCAGAAATCGCAGTATACACTGAGTGGACAGAAGTCATGGAATAGCAATGTACAATTATACAGATGTGTAGACGTATCGCCTACAAAAGGACGGGTAGGTAAGGTATATCAGCGCGATTGTCAGTTCGGCCAATATTGCGATAAATAAAGGCAGAGATTTTCTTTTAAAGAACAGTCCAAACCAAAAGTTTGCAGGCTGAGTTTTCCTGAACAAAAGGAAAAAGCCTCGATTATATCAGTAACATACCCAACAACTTGTGTTGTTCATCTGAAGTGGTTTTGATTGATATTTTTGCGTCATTTTTCTTTATTTTTAGGGTATTTTTTAAGCATTTTAAGAGTATTTTATTGGTCACTCTTGGCCATGTTTTAGGGCATCAAAATCCGCCCCCTAATCATCACGGTGATGATGTTGATAGTAATAAGGATCTGTGATTTTTGAGGTATTCATAACGGTTATCTTCTGAGTCCAAGTGTTAATAATCGTTTTTCTTTCTACGTTCGACAGAGTTCGTTCATTCTCTGCTGTTTTCGTTCGAAGAATTTCAAGTCTCTCAGATCAACGCCCCGGCCGGATCCTGGTCCTTCGCCCAACTAAACGGCAGCGATGGCGGTGCCGGCATCTGTGATGACGCAAAACAACATTGATGAGGATTCCGAAAGAAAGTTTCTTAAAGCGTCAATGAGTTGCCTCCTGAATAGCGTTGGGTTGTCTTGGATAGAAAACGTTTTTCCTTCTACGCCGAATAGGAGTCCATTCCCTTCTGTGTCTCTATTCTCCCCTTTTCAGGCACACAGCCCAAGTCCAGATTCTGAGCCTTTTCACCTTGCCGGAATATCCGCGTGACGATAGCAGCTGTGGCAGTGGCGGTGGCGTTTGGCGGTGCGCCAGTGGGGGCGGCGCGCGGGCGGGGGGGCGACTTCAGGCGGCGCGCCTCGCCACGCTCACCGGCCGCCGACCGCGGCGGGCGGCGGCGGCGGCGGCTGGTGGTGGTGGCGGCGGCGGTGGCGGCGGCGGTGGCGGCGGGCGGCGGCGGTGGCGCGTGACGGTGTGGCGGTGACGGTGGCGGCGGCGGCGGCGGCGGCGGTGGCCGGCGGCGGGCGGTGGCGGCGCGGCGGCGGTGGTGGCAGCGACGGTGGTGGCGCTGATGGCGGGCGGAAGCGGAGGCGGCTGTCGTGACGGCGGCAGCGGCGGCGGCGGCTGCGGCGGTGGTTGTGGCGACGGTGACGACGACGCGGCGCGCGACGAGGCATGTGGCGAAGGGAGGCCCAGAAATAGCGCGCCCATGCCCGCCGCCCCTTGTAGCCTCCACGCGAAACTTGGATATGATTCCCTTCAGATGGCTTCCTCTATATTTAACCCATTTCGCAGTTCACAGGGCCAACACACGCCATCCCACTTTTCGCAAAAAAATGGTTCTTTTGGTCAAATGCCCAAGCCGCGTTTATGAAGTAGGCGAGATCTTATTGTTGTCAAACATCCTAGCTAATGTAAGCCCCAGGTTTCTCTTTTTGCGACCTGAATGAACGCTTTTTAACCTTGCTTTGTGTAAGATCTTGTTCTTCTAGCCGGATTTCCCCCCACGGGATTGCATAGCAGTGCAGAGAAAGAGGCCTTGATGCAATTTGCTATAGTGACTTCACATTCTGTCGGCGTGTTCATTTTATTGACAGGCTTGTACTCGTAACGACGCGCCAAGTCCTGAGCCCGTCTCGAGGAGCGTGAGATCGATTCCCGCCATTATTTCGCACTTCATGCTCTGAAGGAGGACGTGCGGAGCTTGACGTCGAAGAGCCCAAACAATAAATCGACTTTTCTAAAAATCGGTTGTCGACGGCGTAGGCCATGTGAAGAGCAAAATAGATAACGAACCGATGTCATTAAAGGGAGACCAATACATTTCATTTCAACGCCTGTCCACTTGTATATTTTTTTGAACTTTATTGTGTTTGAATCGCTAAAATATAATAAAATTGAACTACATTTGAATTCTTTTAAATTAAAGAAATATTCGTCTTGTATTTATATAACGCTCGACATTGAGCGTATTTTTAATTTTGACAACTTCAAAAAGTTACACAACTTCTGATTTTATTAGTAAATAACAGGCAACGAATGGAGACAAATTATTGAAGCTAAATGCGCATTAAGTAGCGAGGTTGGATGAGTTTTACTCTACATTGACAGCATTGTTGATTAGCCATTGATATAGCCATTTTTATACCCGTTCTTCAGGAATACTGGACATTGCTTTTCGTGTACTGTTAACCGAAGTGAATTACACAATACTGTGAACGAAATTAATCTCGACTTGCTCTGGATACCTTTTGACCTTTCTTCTAGGCAACCCAAACAATACGAGGGGAGAAGGTGGTTCCCACAATTGTGATAAAAAGGCACGAGACGGAGATACCGATAGAGTGTTTTTTCTTTCAAAACGTCCGTCAGCCTGCCCCTCTGTCCGTCCGTGTGTGAAAAACATTATTAGCTCCTTAACTTCTCTAAGCTAATAAAATGGCAAGTAATTAACTTTACATTTTTACACGGATAGAGACAAGAAAATTAAGCAATGGAACAAGTCTAATTTTTTGTTGAACTATCAGAATTTTTGAAAATAGCAAATTCTATAAATAAAGCGAGAAAGTATGTACTGTTGTAGCTATAATTTATTTAACTCAGGGTATGTGTGTGTGCGAGGGGAGGAAATATAACAGTCCCAGAGTTTCCTTTTGTTAAGAGTTAAAAGCTGGCTGTTACAACGGAGGTGCGGGGGCGGAGGCGCGGGTGCAGCGCTCGATTTGATTGCATGGTGTCCAGCGCAGGAAACTCATTCAGACATTAGTCCCGTTAGAGTAGTGAAGTATTTACTTCGGGAGGTGGCGGTGTTTCTGCCCCGCTGAAATGTGATCGAATGGGATTCGCCTATTCTGAACAATCCTATTAATGGGAGAAACCACGTAAAACCTCCGATCGGAGCAGCCAGCTGCTTGAATCCCCCCCTCCCCCAGTGGCTGAACTGGACTTAGCAGTGTAGGTAGTATCGAAAATCCGTCAGTACCGGGTCTCAAAATCATCGTTTTGTAGAAACATCGATGTAATAATGCCGATGTTTTTTTAACATCGATATTTTGTGATCGATGTATTTTTTCTTTTCCGAAGTTTTGTTTCTGAATGAAAAGTTCTCTTGATAACAATGCTACAAAAGTTATGGTATGAAATATAACTAATGGTAACTCTTTTAGTTGACTTGGAACCAAAGGAACGCTGTTTGTACTACTTTCATCGAACAAACTCTCTGGCTCGACATGACCTCCATGCCCTTGTATTTCCTCTTTCTTCGTATTAATTTCGCACACTGAGAAGTGGTCAACAAATGCGCTGTGAGCGTCGTGTCTGCTCCTTCTTCTCGTACCCTTATTCGGTGAGTTGATAAACACCAACACTGTCAATTCAAATTTTGTTGCATACAATTTAATGCTGGAGGTTACCAAAACAGCTTGAAATCATCGATGTTTAAAAAAATCGATGGCTTTTAGACGATGTATTATTAACATCGATGTTTTAATTTTGAACATCGATGTTTGCTAACATCGATGTTTTGTTATCGATTTCGCATCACCAGTCCCAAACCCTACGATCTCCCTCTGGGTGTTCTGTTGTTAAGGGTAAGAAATTATCGGAAAGTGGGTTTAAAAAGGCTCAATTTTGCGCACTTTTGTTTGTCTCAAGCAGCTCTATCGCGGTCGTGGGAGGCGCACGCGGTGTGTCCGGCGTCACACATGGTCCCACATGGGCGAGCGCGTCCGTTCTGCTCGGTGCCAGCGGGCGGACGGGCGGGTGGNNNGGGTGGGCGGGTCCGCCAGTCTTGCCCGCGACGCGACGCGGGAAGCGAAACGTCGTGGACCTTGGCTATCTTTGTGTTGAGCGCTCCCACGCGCTCGCTCGCACGCACAGGCCCCTCCGCGGGGGTGGCGCGCGGGGGCGTGGCGATAAATGACACAACAAGGAAAGGCTGTTCGAAAGTTCACATCAGAGGCGTTTCTGGACGCAAATATGGAGCAGCCTCTCCCAAATTTTATTGGAGAGGCCGAAGGCACCTGGGCTCCTTATAAATGGTGGGTTGGATAATAAAAATTCCGACCTTGATTTGACAAATAAGAATGTAATCAATGTAGAAATAGTAGGGAGGTCGAAGTCTTCGGAATGTACCATCTGCGTTGTGCAGTGTCATTCAACAAGTTCAGCTGCAACTTCTATTAAGCAAGTAATAACAATAATAATAATGATAAATAGAAATTGTCTGACCCCTGTGGGGTAGGTGGTTGCAGCAGCCGTCGTCTGTGCCGAGGAGGCTGCAGGTTCGAGTCCTGCGTCGACATGGTTGTATTTGTGATTGTCCCTTCACCTATCATCATCATCCTTTCATCTCATAATTTACACTTCAAGGCGTAACAACCTTGTTGTAATCCAAGGATACAGCTGAAAAGCTGATCCTGGAAGAATTACACACGTTAATCGTGTAGCGTGGTTAGTAATGGCCTATACGCCAATAATAATAATAATAATAATAATAATAATAATAATAATAATAATAATAATAATAATAAATAGAAATTTAGTTTATTGATCTGCTCGACTATTAAAATCTTTCGTGGTCTGAGTTCAAACCGAAGTGAGGCAAGTCGTCTCTGAATCAGTAGTAAGGATTTTGTGTTCTGGTACGATTCACTTCCCTCCTCTCCCCCTGCGCGCCGAGTCTCGCGCAGTTGACTCGCCACTGCTTACGCACAGTGCTGTCATTTAGCCCGATTCGCGTGAACCGATTGTTAAAATTATTGTAGTTCGCAGTGCCGGTAGTTAAAATTTGTGTGATACGTTGAAATTTATCACAATGAAGTTGTTAAAATTACTGTAACTCGAAATGACGTATTTCTGGTTGGGACAATCTCTCTTGATTTGATCCTCTTGCTGAATGGATCGTGACTGATTTTGTGAAATCCTGTCTACATCTTGGATATCATACGGCGGATGACACCCGCTTCAGGTTAAGTTCTTAAATTACTGTATCTACAAATTCGTAAAAGTAAGTGGCATTAAAACGTTTCTCTAGAATATTACCTCATTTAATGAACCATTTATTGAATTGAAATAAAAATAAGTTATTTAAAATCGTTGGAGAGAAACTGTTCTTTAAGAAAATGTCAGCACTGCTTACGGGCGTCCTTTGGCTGCCAGCAATCGTGCCCAACAGTAACGATCATTTAAACGTTCGCAATAAACGTTCGTATTTGAAACAGCACTACATCACAAAATTAGATAAAGGGCGTGAAAATACAACCCTTAGAACGCAATTTTCCTGTCGTGGCGATTACGATTGTTCACAACCCGTAAGGTGATGAAATACAATACTTCGATGTTTATGTCAAAGAAATATTATTGAACACATTCAAACAGCACATTTTTGAAATTTGGCATCCGAGGGGCTAACTGGAAATATTTACTTCATATAAAATGTTAATAAAATTGGTACTCTTTAGGAAAACGATTTTAAAAAGATATACTTTTCATGTAATCGGAATTCCTGTCAGATTCATGATATGCAACTTTAAGGAAATGGAATTCGAAATATTATGTGTTGCATGTAATATTTTATAATGTTACAATTAAATGAAGCAGTTAATGGCACATGAACTCTTCTAAGGTTTCTTTCGCATACTAATACCCTCTCCCAAATATAGCTATTTGTGCACTATGTTAACATCGCGATTTTCGTAAAATTGTGGATTGTCTCTTTACCACATGTCTTGTTGATATTTATGATAAGCTTTGGGTTGTAACATGATAGGTATCAGAAACACACTTTGAACAAAATCGAATATTAACATTTACGAGTAGCGGGAAGCTATGTGGTGGGTGTGTTTTTTCTTCTTTCTGCCACAAGCCCTTTATACACACAAATATGATTGAAGTTGAAAACTGTTCAGATAAAGGTGTTTTGTTCTTAGGATAATTGTTAGCACCGACAAACAAATACTGAATGAGATATTTCAACGTTCCTTTCATTTAATTTCAAAACTTTAGAAATTAATTAAACTTTCAGTTTAATGAAACTTGCTAAGAAAAATAAAGTATAACAAGACTGAATTAAAAATATAGATTATTAAAGGTACCTAATATTGTGGCTCTCAAGTCAATACCAAAAGAAAAATTGGGAAACAAATCATGGCAATAACTTGTAGGCTCCTTTCTAAATGAGTCCAGCTGCCAGACTATTCGTGCCGAGAGACTGTGCTCCAAGATGCGTGTTTTGGACGTTGGCTGTAAGTATTTTGGACACACACGGTTGAAATATATGCGTGTCTGGCTATTTTTGAATGGTTCCAGAAAGAAGTCACGTACACTGAGAGTGAGGAAGGCTTATATTGTATCTTTCTTTGAAATTAGTTGAGATAACTCATGTCTGCGAAATTTTGGTGGCGATTATGTAGTGTTATGACTGTGTTGTTAGCAGTTTATTTCCGAATGCTATAAACAGTAAATTATAAATAAATAGCTTAAATAACATACATCGATCTGCTTTTTGACACTTTGAGAGAGAATTCGAGAATGTTGCACTGACGCACTTTAAATAAATCAGTATAAAAAGTAACTTTGAAACATCGTATCAATCCAGCCTCTCCTTGTTGACATCATTATTACAAGCCTATATGTATCTTGCCTTTGAGCAGAAGTCCTAATGATGCACTGAGGAAATTCGTATTTCCTGAGTTCTCTTCCACTTCTCGTCCTGACAGTTCGTTCAATAAATGATAGCTGATTTGAAGTTGGTTCGAGAGTAGCGCAAGTAATTGAGTTCCTTCCGTAAACGATTTCCTAAATTACCTAAGGCAGCTATCTATCTTCGCTACATTAATTTAATCTGTACTTACAACACAAAAGGAAGGCGGAGAGGTTATTGGTGATTAACCAAATAAGACATCACTGCTCTCGGAATTATTGCCTTTCGGGAGATCGCAAAATGCGTCAATCTCGATGACCTCTATTGTAGAGAGAGAAGTCACGTTTTGTGACAAACATTTTCTCAAAAATGGGTTACATTAGATAATCATATTTTGATACGGGGTTAGTTCGATTCTCCTGATTTCTTTTTAACTTAATTTGTTTCCGGTCCCTGCTGATTAACTTTTCTTTTTTTTTGGAGATTGGGAAATTAAATTTACATTTTAATGATGATAGCAACAAATCTAATTCTAGTGTTTGGCGTCTAATTTACATTATCTCGAATAGCTTAAGAATAAATTACACTACGGTTATATCTTTGGAGGATTTTGCATAACTATTGCGCAAGAATATTATTCATAATCGGATCTTCCTTAGAGATAAATTATTGATTTTCTAATAATTTTGAACTATAGATATCTGTGACTCCAACTACATGATGGGTACGATGGATACATAGTAAATAAGGTTAACGTAAAACCAATGTGGTAGTTTGTAAAATAGGAAATAGCTAGTGGCCCACAGCAGCAAAAATGCTTCTGAACAAAATCATACAATATGGTTTTCGGAAAGTAGATGCACACTGTTCAAGAACACCAAATAAAATACTCTTCTTACATTAAAAACAAAAATATTTTAACAGAAATAGTCTTCACTAATGCTGCAATAACATAGTAAACATACGAGTAGTGAACGATCTCCGGGTAGAATACACGGATACACTGAACCACAAAACCAAGAATATCAAAAAAGTTGTTATTCCGTAACACGTGATTAGCAAATATTTAATGAGGGCAGGGTGACGACCTTTCCTCGGAACCTTGATGTCGCATGACGTCAACTGTGTCGTAATCAGTGAGGCACAGAGTATGAGAATTCAGTCTATAACACAATCAAATATTTATAATTACAACACAATTCGAAGAAATCACGTTCATCAAATGTCAGTATCAACAACTCACTACCAGAAATCCACATACAATACATGTACGTTACTATTCAACGCATAGCCAGATGACATTAAACAATTGAAGTCGGTGCACAAATTTAAGCTAAAAGTAAAATATTTTCTGCTGCATAACTCTTTCTCTACAATTAGAGACCATACTCAACATCAAAAAGAAAAAAGAATGTTTATTTTATCAAAACAGTGATATATATTGAATTAGTTTACATTTGTATTGTATATTTATTTTTAAAAAAGACTTAACATGCTTATAACGAATAATGTACTTCAGCTTCTGGGTCAATGGCCCCCATCTCCATCAATTTTTTGTCCAGTTTCCCTGATCGGATGAGCAAATGCTGAGATGGTGCCTTGTTTTGCTTCTGGACGTAAAAGTACCTTCACTTTGCGCACGTTTTGTTGAATTCTCCTTTTGTTGTAGTGTTAGGAGTAGATATAAGGGTGAGTTACTATTTTGTTAGCAATGCAGAAAAATCTAATCTGCTGTTCGTTTACCGTTGCAAATAAGTTTTCTATAACTCGCGAACAAAAATGTCTAGTGTTTCAAAAGTTGCTAATCTCGCGCTTTTTTTTAAATATTTGTATTTATTTATCTTTATCTTTTACTCATCTTTCAACTATTTAAAGTTAAAATGATGGGAAGGGATTCTGGAACTAAAGAACACGTGCGCAAATGATCTCCCCCACACCACACATACAGCTTTTACTGTTTTTTGACTCAATAAATCTAAATCTAAATACTTGTAATATTTCCATTGCAAATGTAGGAAAGTAAAACACATTTATAATGCGTATAAATAATTGACTCGTTTGTGTTAGTCGAAAAATTTTCACGTAGACGACAAGTTAAAACAAAATTTAGTAAACAAATTCAGCTAATATACGTGTTTCTTTTGATAAGAAGCAATTCTATGGAAAAAGCACAAATTCTGTGGCATTTTCCGTTTTTTGAGCAGATTGTAATCTTAGATAATCATATTAATGAAATGTTAAATACATTGTCAATCACTACACAAGTAGCAAAGAAGATATTACGAGGGAAAAGAATGAAAATATTTATTTCTTCGCCACGTGTTGCGAGCATCAAGTGAACCGTAGTGAATCTGCCATGCGTCTCTTCAATAGGAATCAAACCCCAGTCTAATGCTAACTCATTGATGTTCTTCGGCCTTGAAATTCGATTCCATTAAGCGAGTGATACAAATCTTTTGTAATCATTTGACAGTCTAATAAGCAGCAACGTACAAATCACGAGAAACCTGAACTCGTGTACAATTGTGCTTGAGCAAACAAGTTCTCAAGTGATTCTTCCGCCACCCCGGGGCGACCTGAGCCCCGCCGAGAACAGGTGGCCGTAAACAATACAGCAAGTCGAACAGTAGCCTCGTACTAGACGGGTGTGGGGGGGGGGGGGGAGGCAGTCACGCGCAGGTTGTGATGCAGTGAGCGTGCGGCAGTGCAATGTGACGTGAGGTGTGTCAGTGATGCAACGCTGGGGCGTAGCGCACAGCACGAAGTGAAAGTGCAGTTGTTGCAAGGGAGGCCGAAGAACCTCAAAGCAGGCGCCCCAGACACTATATAAGTGAATTAATTATTTTAGGATACGTATATTTGCAAATAGTTACGTAGATATGCCGCAGGGTAAGCGACATTGTACATACAGATTAAGTTAGCTGTAAGACATGCCAGTGTATAAGATAGATCATACGTTACCTCACAATACTACGTATTATTTATAACACATTGGTTCACACTATTTCTATTCCTTTGGGTGCGAAGTCTGAAACTTTTAAAAGGTCAGCAGACGTATATTTTAGGTAGATGTCTCTCGAACTCTTTTGCCCCTGTTATCTCCTCTTGAAATTCTCTAAAGTTTTCAACGTTATAAAGAATGAACATGTATAACTTTTGTAATTTTTATGTTGTACCCATACTTGGATGTAGTATGTATTCAAGAACAAGCAATGTTTCTTCAACGATGTCGACGATATCCATCAGATACATGTCCTTTCCTACGGCTCAACAGCCCACTACGAGCCTTGACCGAACTGCGATGACCCATTTGCTCGGCCACAGGATAAGAGGATCGTGTAGTTAGCACGAAAACATTCCTCTACCGTATATACTCGTCTTCATAACCTTAGGGTGGGATTTCTCATAATCTCACAGCTATAGACTCTGGGACGTTTGCAAAGGAAGTACACAGTTATTATTTTGCCCCGATCGAGAATCGAACCTCGGGGCTGCGCTGTGGAATGCGAGCACGTTAACCAAATTTTTTCGACGTGTGGTCCGAGGACAAGTCATCCCCCGTTAAATATTTGATATTCTTGGTTTTGTATCGCGTATCCGTGTATTCTACGCCGAGATCGTTCACTACTCGAATGTTTACTATGTTATTGCAAAATTCGTGAAGACTATTTTTGTTAAAATGTTTTTAATGCTAGAAGAGCATTTTATTTGGTGTTCTTGAGCAGTGTGCATGCTACTTTCCTGAAAACAATTTTGTCTGATTTTGTTCAGAAGCATTTTTGCGGCGGGTACTAGTTTTTTTCCCTATTTTACAAACTACCACGTTGGTCTTACGTTAAAAGCCTTGACGGCTTATCAGCTAGATAGAATTCACGAATGAAAATATATAACTGGCATTAGCGAGGTTACCTCTAACTGAACATAAAAACAGATCTTCAGGACTGATAAAAACTTATTAATGTACAAAATATTAGCTTGTAGCTCTTGCGATCACGCTCCAAAGATGTTTTATGTGCCTCTCCTGAACACACATTAATATCATGAATAGTGTTAACCACGTAAAATATTTGAAATAAAAATGAATTTTTTGAATCCTGCTCTGGTGTTGGAGTTTCTGTGACCTACATGAAGATAGAAATCACTTGTAAAAAATATTGATTAAATGAACAAATACCTTTGCTGTATGCATAAAAGTGGAAATGCATGAGGGCTCATACACTATGGTATAGGTACGGGCAAATTTCTCGGAATTTCGTCACGATCCAGCCCAATTTTTTATGCATGAAATAGCATTGCAACTGCACAAAAGAACACGTCACTGCATTGTACTGCAAGGACATTCCACACGACACTTTATCTGTACATCTATTCTTTGTCTTAATTTTAATGAACTGTGATTATACTCGCCATACAGCATGAATTCACGAGCTTATTACCGCAATACACGCAGGTACAATATCAGTCACATACGCACTGATTTTGGTGATATACAAGTGTTACATACTAGAATTTAATGATAAAATTTTGTTTTAAAATAGAGTTTTACAAAACATATCACATTCCATGTTGTTCGCAGTTAAAACTACGTGCTATATAATTCTCAAAAATTCGATCTTGACAACATTGTCTAGAAGCGTGAAGAAAAAATTTTACTAATTAAGATGTTCAACAACCTGCTGTACAATCACCTAGGTGAATAAACTTTGAATTGCTTCCGCCAAGTCCATACTTTACCGCGCCTGGTAGTCACTGAATGAAATTGTTGGAGCTGAGACTAGTATAACAGATGTGTTTGTGGAATCACATCAGTCACATATGATTTGTAAGTCCATAATCCCAATTGGCATCTTTCTCAAAAGTCATTGGCCTTGCAGCTGAATCGTACATAGGGAACGGATGTGACTCTCTTTTTGCGAAACCACAGTGTTACAAAACCGGGAACTCTAACCGATACAGTGGTCTGAAACGTCCAAGGAAAGGACAATATATTTTTACATGGATAAAATGAGAAAAATGCACAGTGAAGATTAGAAATCATAAAACTAACCGAATAACGAAGGGATGTGACATATCACTCGCATCCGTTTACGCTACGTCACTCATATATAGTAAACCGCATAACTGTCCCTCGCAAAAGAAAAGTAGAAATGATCTTGTAACTGACACGAATAATGAACAACGCGCTAAAAATGCCTTCTAGCGTAGTACTTCTCACTATTGTGCAATCAGTGAGCATTATATAACACATGTAGTTCATTGGCTGCAATACGGGCCCAACTCGAAAAGTGAAGTTTTGGGGTGAAAGTGGATAACGTTTTGCTGGTGTTGGAAAATAAGGATCTCAAGGATGTCAAGGACCCAGTCAAAATCGTGAAAAACTCACTTTTGCATCGCAGTCCGATGAGACGTGCAGGAGTCATTTAGGATCTTGATAGTACCGACAGGCAAGTGGAGCTACACTGACTCCAGAGCGGGAGCCAGTCGCGATGGGCTTCTGTGGATCTGCGGATCTGTGGATCTGTGGTTCGAACAGCTCCATCGAGGTGCTTCTACAGATTCTCGATTGGGGTTTTCCAGTTCTCGATTTATATCAGGGGAGTTTCGTGGCCAGGGGAGTACTGGAAACTCATCTTGGAGGTTTCCGAACAACGCACGTACAGTGAGAGCTGTATGACACGTTGCATTGTCCTACTGGTAGATGCTGGTCATGTTGAGGAACAAGCTGCATATTGGGGTGGACATGGTTCCCAAGGGTGGGTGCCTTTTAGATTGACGAGATCACCCAGAGAATGCCATGAAAACGTTCGCCACACCATCACGCTCCCCCCTCAAGCCCTCTCAAGCCTGGACCCGTCCGGCGATTGTTGGCGGGTGCGTTCGGTCGTATACGCCAAAGACCATCTGTCCAATGGAGAAGAACACGTGATTCGTCTGAAAAGGCCACCTGTCGCCACTCAGTGAACGTCACGTTGCGGTATTGAAGTGCAAATTCCAGCCTTCGTCGCCTGTGAACAGCAGAAGCATGGTTGCCGGAACTGCAACAGGTGCTTGGTTCGGAGACCCGTACGCAGCAACGTTTGCTGAACGGTTGTTGAGAAGACCCTGTTGGTAGCCCCTTGGTTCATCTAGGCGGTTAGTTGCTCAACAGTTTATCCGCCCGTACACATCTCCGCAGACGCCGGTCTCTTCTATCGCCCTTGGTGCACCACTGTTGCCTCGACGCTGGTTTTGGATATCGCCATTTTCCCATGCACGGGATATTTTCACCACGGTGGCTCGCAAATAGTTCACAAAATCGGCCCTTTTGGAAATGCTTCCCCCCTTGGTTCGAAATCCAATGAGCATGCCCTTTTGGACATCCGATAAAACGCTCCGTTTCCGCAATGAAACAACTATTGCACTGATTTCCGCTTCCACCCGACATACTTTCTACATGTCCCGCCTCTGTTAGTGCTGTCACCAGCCGTCTGTGAGGGGTTACTGCACGTTGACGTGGAACATCGGCGGTGGTCACAATATGTACGAAAGTATTGCAGTTCTTAAAAACATTGATGTGAAAATTTGGACTAAACACACATCTTTGGAGGGCATTGATACGAAAAACGTTGTCTTAAAAATGTCCGTCTGATCGTCCTTCATACTCCTTCGCACGCCTTCCTTCGGAGGAGAAGTAAAGCCGGCTGCCCCATGTTAGTAGATGTACGTGCATGTAAAATATCCTCAAGCCTAAATGACGCCTCTGAGCTAAATTCTAATCGTCAGTTTCTCGCCCAAGAAATACCTCCTTTCTCTGCTAGTTGGTGAAAGGAGCGTAGCGAAATTTGCGTGGTCAGATGGAAGAGCGGGCCTGTTGGTCCGAGTCTCGCCACGTAAAATAAGACATTAATTCAATTCAATCGTCCGTTCATTTGACCATCTCCCCGTCTGCCCATCTGACCGTCTCGCCGTCTGCCCGTCTCACTATCTGTCAGTCTGTCCGTCCGCCATCTGCCGGTCTGACTGTCCGTCCGTCTGGTCGACTTGTCTGCTTGCAGGCAGGAGATACCTGGTTGGGGAAAACACTAGCCGAAGTGTAGTCAGCACCGGATATCACTTTCAAGATCACCCACGTAGCAACGAAAGTCGTATGCAATTGTACAAAAATATTACTGAATAAAATGATTAGACATTGCTATTTTCTGTAACGCTCGATCATATGTTTAGTTTACTACAGTAGGTAGTAAAACTTCAATACATTTAGTTTGTCAAGATTTCCGGTCCCGTTTACCTGATAGGGCAAACTTCGTCCTTGTGTCGGCAAATGACAATGGGAAACATTGGAATGGCGGTCTGTTCGCGCTATAGCAAATTTCCGCCAATTAAAAATGTTTGCTATTTAAGAATTTTAGTGAAGTGGTATACGCAATATACAGCATTGTGCCATTGATAATTACTCTCGTGAAGCATTATCGCATCACAATATTCTTCCATTAACAGCAAATCAGGCACGGTTGGCCTTATCCGAGCGTGTAATGTAATCCTGGTGGTTAACTTTAAGACGCTAGCCAGGCGCCACAATGATAAAGCTTAGGCTACGGATGAGAGTCCGTAGGTTAACAATGAAGGGCAGCGATCCGTTAAGGGCGTACGGCTCCATGACGTTGGCCACCCATCTCAAAGATCTGGAAGACGAAGCGGGGCCGTCAAAGAACAACGCGAATGGCCTTCACGCCTTCGCGCTTGCAACGTCTCAGCGAGAGGAAGGCCGCAGAGGTGGGTAAATGTGGCAGGGGTGAGAAAAAGTACATGGGTGAGAAACTCGTTGATGAAGAAGCCGAAGCTGACGATGTTGATGCGACAATCGCGTTGGGATTTCAGAAATATACTTGTGGTAAATTATCCAAACTTTTTAGTGTTAATATACTTTTAATCAGAAAATTACGAATTTCAAAAATTACACAAGCATTTCTTATCTTACACAAATGTTAAAAAAAATATAACGCTTTACGTCCACCGTGACAGAATGAGCGCCACCGTTTAGGGACGCGAGATCGATAGCGAAACATCGATGTTGCCAAACATCAATGTTCAAAATTAAAACGTCGATGTTAAAAATGCATTCTCCAAGAACCATCGATGTTTTAAAGTTGCTTTTTTATCCTCTACTTTTAAATGTATGCGTAAAAAAATTGATTTAACAGTTGCCGTGCACATTAATTTACAATACAAATGTATTTGGAAACAATGTTAAAAGTGCGAAACTCGTGGCGAGGACCAACGTGAAAAAGATGAAGGAAATACCAGGACATTAAAATAATCTCGGATAACAAAAAGGTGTCTGCTCGAAGGTAATACAAACCGTGCTCGTTTGGTTCGAGCTCAAACACAGTAGTACCATCAGTTACTATTTCTTTTGTTTAAATTTTTACAAATTTGTGATGATCATTTTTTCATTCATAAACAAAACATCGATGTGTAAAACACAAACTTCAATATTCGATGTTGAAAATATCTATATTTTATAGAAATATCGGTTTTGAAAATATCGAAACCGATATCGCATCCCTACCTCCGATGCCGTTCCGTCGCGGAAGAGTTTCTGGCCGCGTTCAAGGATCCTCTGAGCTCCCGCCAGCAGCTGGGAATGTTGGAGGCAAGGGGGGCTACCCACCATTCCTTTTTGAGAGGCCCCGGCATCATTTTGTGAACCATCAACGTTCGAACTCACAATCGCAACTGCAGGAAGTGTTTGGGACCGTAACAGCGCTCTGAACAATATTTCGTAACATTGTCTCCTGGTGCACACTAGGTCGAAGAGAACTATTTCGTAAGAAAGGACTTGACACGTTATTCAGAAATAATTCCGCTCGTCATTCGATACGTCAAAGGGGTTACAAAATATCGTGACTCGATGAGTCAGAGGGGCCAACATGTAATTGTTTAGGGAAATTATTGCTGAACGCTAAGTTTTCGTCATCTGTTAAAACTCTTATCGTCCAACGTAATTCCAACGTCGAACGAAACTTGAATCCTGAAAGTTTCGTTGCTAACCTCGCTGTTCTGCCACTTGTTTTCGCGATTTAACAATGTATAGTAAAAATATCGGGGAAGAGATTCTAGACACTCTCTGCTATCCGGGCGACGCCGCGTCGTTGGCCGGGAGGCCGACGTTTCGCCTGACATGTCGCAGGCTTCCTCAGGGCAGTCACGACGCGGCGTCTCCCGGATAGCAGAGAATGTATGGATTTGAGCCGCGGAATTTACGTCCACACGAAGAGATTCTAGAGCAGAAGAAAAAGTGTTCAACACAGGTGGTTTTTTAACGAAAATAGAAATCAAACGACATCAATTTAGAATTAGTAGGCAGGTGCCGTAGAGAGAGCGGCCGAGGGCGGGCGGAAGTGTGCTTGCGGGCGCCCGGGTTCGTGCGCCGGCGCGGACGCGCGCGGCTGCGCGCAGAGCGGAGCAGCGAGACGGCGCGCAGGCGGCGGCCGCCAGTGGGGGCCGGCCGTGCACTGCGCCAACGCGCTGGGCTGCGTCTGGCACGGCGGCTGCGGTCGCGCCGCGATAAGCTGCGGGCGAACGCAGGAGGGCCCCGCTCGGGCTCCGGCGCGACCGCCCGGCAACGCCCCTCGTGGCCCCGCCGCACACCACCCACCACCCACCGCTCTCCGTCATCGCCCGCTCCCGCTCCCCTCCCCGCCCCGTCACCCCCACCCAACCTTCCCAGCCCAGCTTCTCGGCCCAGCCACGCCCCGCTCCGCCCTTCCACTCCGCTCACCTCGTCCGTCCCCCTTTCCTGCCCGCTCCCCCGCCCCTTCCACCTCACCCGACTCAGCCCAGCTCCGCGCCCCTTCAGCCACGCCCCCGCTCCGCCCCGTCCCTTTTCCTGCCCCACTCCACTCCCTTCCCCGCCACCCGCCCGCCCCATCTACCCCAGCTCCCACCCTCAGCCACGCCCCGCTCCACTCCGCTCTACCCCGCCTTTCTTGCACCGCCAGCGCCCTTTCACCTCTCCCCGCCCCGGACCACCCCGCATCTCCCGGGTCGACTCCTCCCCGCTTCGCCCCACTCCACCCCGTCCCCGGCTGTCCGGCCCCGTTCACTCCGCCCGCACATTATTCCCAGCCCCGCCTGGGAGCTGATGCGAGGCCGATGCGGGTCGCTCCTCGCAGTGAGGCGAAAGTGACATTAAAAGCGCGCGTATCGCATTGTTCTGTGATTTCAAAGCGATGATTTCAATCAACAGAAACAAATTAAAGTGTAAACATAAAGCAATGAGGCGTGCTTTTAATTGGTTTTCGAGTTCTCATTTTTTACTTTCCTCGCCTATTGTCATGACATACGCGAACGTCGATTGTACAAGTATTCAGTATTTACTAAACACAGAATGAAGGCATTACCAAATTTTTATTTGCATTTCGAAAATCATCATTTTGAATACATTTAATTTTTTTTTAAATCGATTTTTCTTACACGGATTCGTTTTTAAATCACCAATCCATAGGCTTCAAATCTCGCAATCCTAATCTTCATAAATCACTCACTACTCCTCTCAGTATTTGCAAGAAGCTGCTCATTTCGAGGTTCAATCAATACATTTTACTTCGCGGCCTTGTATTATTGGCTTTGGGCCCATTTCTGGCCTGTGTGCGCGGCTGGGCTCCCCCTCCCTCGCCCCTCTCGCCCGCACCGGCCCCCCATTCATCGGCAGTCGAGTAGGCGGAAACGGCCGCCAGGAGCGGTGAGAAGGGGGGGAGGCCCGAGAGAGGCAGCTGTGTCGGGTGCGTTGGTTTGGGCTGCGAGCGGCCGGGACCGAGCGGAAGATCGGAGGGCCCGGATCGCCAACGAACACGTATCGCACGTTACGTTGGCTTTGCACAAGGTAGGCGCGTGGTTATGTTTGCTGCTGTTCTAGCCTTGGGAATGGTGTTCTTAATGCACTTTGCCCCCAGCCGCCTTGCATTATTAATAGAGAAGCACGTCGCAAATTATGCCGCGGAAGACAAGCAGCGTGATAAATGACAGTGATTACTGAATCAAAATTCATTTTATCTAGGTTACGCTGTGTCTTATGCGACGTTTATTTCGTTTCAATACGAGTAATACGCATTCATTTAGGAATAATATCTGTCGTTTTTCTCAGATTTAACTTTACTGCGAACAATGGGAATGATTAGAATTATTTCTGATGTACATTCAGAATGATCTTCTCTCCAGATTGATATCTTTGTCAATTCTGAGGTGTCTCAAATAATTCTACCGTTTTACTCTCGCTTACGACAAAAGACGTAAGAAAAGGTATGTTACTGCAACAGCTGTTATCATGGATTCGAGGTGGGCATTAGGAGAACGATCTCGTGTATTCAACTGTTCGAAGCTCGGACAATTTTGTTTTACTCGGCACATCTGGTCGCTTGCCCTCCAACACTATAGTGAAGACTACGGTTTGGCGTTTTTCCAAGGCACAAATACGAATAAAGGCTTAATGAGCAGTAAAAATAGTGAACAAAGAACATGTCATAAAAAGTGTGAAGAAAATTCAGAGCAGTTCATATGATAGCAATTACTCATCTTCAATCCTGCGTGATCGTCCAGATTCACAGAATAATGTTTACGTATAAACTAAAAATTTGAAAATGGTCTACTTCCCATACCTGGAGTATTAGTTTGCGTTTCTATGTGTATGAATGTACGTGTAGTTATGTATGAAGTCTTACAATTTAATATTCGACCGCCGGTTGTTTTTCTATTTTTTAATGTATTATACCTTATTCATAAACCGTAGAGATTGAAAAAATAGCATCAGTATGTCTGATGGTATTATCTGGAATGTCCCTGAATATCAGACTCATGAAATCAAAATTACTGTAATTGTGCAATTCGTTTGAACTACCGCGAAAATGCTCGAATTTAATATTCGGCCTCTAGAGCTTTTCGAAACCGCGCGTAGGAAACTGCAAATCTAGAGGGAAATCGTCAAAATTCTAACCTCACTTGAAGCTCTCCAGAGCGTTGAGCACCGCTTTGGTGAAATGAGGCGAAAAGGCAGACAAGAACATCGCGTTTGAACAACGACCGGTAGTAATATTTCAACTTGCGAAAAGGAAATCAGAAAGATAAATAAGTTCTCGATTGAATGTTTCTCGTTCTACAATTGGTGACATCATTAGAAGGTATACCAATAAGGGTAGAATTATGTATATACCTCAAAATGCCGTCCACATTTGTTGAATGAACGAAAAAGACGCCTCATCGACAGGGAGGTAAATAAAAATCCCAAGGTAAGTGAAGCAAAACTTGCAGTACAAGGTGCAACAACATTCGGAAAATAGTTCGCTTAGAGAACTTTCGAAATGTTATTCGACGAAAAGGATACAATTCCAGAGTATTCCGTAAAAATCCCTTCGTGAGTAAAATTAATAGGAAGAAAAACTTTTCGCAAAGGAGCATAAATAAGAAAAGTGAATGGCGGAAGGACGTTATATTTACTGATGAAAGTACATCTAACTTGTACAAAACTGATGGCAGGGTTAGGGTGTGGCAAAAGCAAAATTCAAAGCTTCAACACAAAAATATGTTAGCTGGTAGGAGCAGTGTAATGGTCTGGGGGTGCGTTTCCCTATCAGAAGTGGGGCACATGACCTTCTCTGAATATATAATGAACAAAGAACTGTATCTTCAAATCTCAACTTCTTAAGAACTTGCATAGAATTGTTGATAAACTAGGCATTCGCAACACTTTTAAATTTTAACAAGATAACGATCTCAAACTCATCGGAAGCCCATATTGAGAGGGAGTGGCTATTGTACAACTGCCCAATGGTGAAGGAGACATCGTCACCAGACTATAATCCCATAGAGCATTTGTGAAACGAACTCAATAATACAATTCGAGAAACATTCATTACCTCAATAGGAGAACTCAAAACTAGTTTGTTGCAAGAATCGAAGAAAATAGACCCTGAGGACACCAAGAAAATAGTTTTCAACATGCAAAAGTGTCTAAGAGAAGCAATACGACGTGGAATTTATTATACTAAGAACAAATACTTATTGTGGATGTATGTGTATACGTATGTATGTACACACGCGTTTATATATATATATATATATATATATATATATATATATATATAATCTGTGTGTGTGTTTGTGTGTGTGTAGGTATGTATGTAAGTGCGAAAGCTTAACCCCTATATGCGCGAGTTAAATTAACTGAGCGACACATGCTCTCATGGTCACATGCAATTCACGGAAGGCCATTGTCGGAGCTATTTAGTAGCGTGCGTTAGCCATTTTTCAGCCTAATTGTAATGTTCCTAAATTACTTTTTTCTTTTACGCGCCCCAAAGCGCAAACCGTTGGTTACAAGCAATTGTTTTTCTATAAGAAGCGTCAAAACCGTTAGACCTTAGTTGCGTATGCCCCGTCAACGTCGGTGAGAACCGTTCCCTTTACATCGTCCTCCCCCTTCGACTTCACCACAGGCACACAGCAGCTAAGCATGGTTTCAGAAGGGGATTTAAACCGTCTCAAGTCAAGAATATGGTCAGGAGCGTACAATGTTTTATTAAGATTTATTAATATTTACAAATATTTGGAAAGTATTTCCCATTCTTTGAATGTGTGCGAAAGCTTGATATATTTGCTAACTTATAAATAACTTTTGCTTATAAACGCAGATTTTATTTAGATGAAAGGCGTGTCAAAAATATCACTTATCCATTACGAGCGAAGAAATATTAAAATTTGTCATGTTGTTGGCATTTGCCTACGTATCTTTCATTGCCAACTCAGTGACCTAGGTTATAAAGCAAAGAGATGTAAGGTAACACCATCATGAGCTATTGTAACACAATTTTTTTTAACGGAAATTGGAAAGATTTTAGGATATTATTATTAATCGCACACTGTGCCTTTTTATCGGGGGCAACTAAGTAACGAATTTTGAATTCCTCAACCCGGAAATCTGTCTGAATGTGTCAAGGATAAAACTTTACGTATGGCTGCTTCTTTATGGGAAATAGCATCCAACATTTTCTTGTTCGCTTTGGCACAACGATCTTTTGGCCATGACTCACTTGTTGCAACCAATAGACAGTATACGAATAAATTCATTAACACTGAGACGCGTTAAAACTGATTACAAGTAGAACAAACTTTAAAAGTCGGTATTTCTGAAGCATATCTACGACTTTGGAATTCAATAGCTAGAATTAGAAATATTTAGGTAGAGTATAGTGAAATGTACTACGTATAATCGTCAAGTAACCGTTTTGTGGCAATCGTGGTTTACCGTGCCCTTCCAGTCCACATTGGGGAAGCGAGGTGTTATTAGATGCGTCTGGTGAGGAATTGGCCATCTTGTTTCCTATCTTTCTATTATAATTTTAGAAAAAAATCATGCAATGGAGTATGAAAATATTGAATCATGAAATACAACATGCATTTTAGACCTCTGAAAAAGCACTAAAATTTAAAAATAGCGGTGGAGGAGGAAAAGAAAGCAAAACAAATACACAATTAGTGGGGAAAAGTACTAATATATTTCATCTCACTTGCATCTAAATATAGCAGAATATTTATATTTAAAACAAAACAAAAGGAGGAAATATAAATGAATTTATGACATTGTTGGCCAATAGACAAATTCTTATTTTTGTTCTTAAGAAACCTAAGAAATTAAAATAATTGATCTAATTTTCTTTCATGACCGTATACGAAAGAAACCTAATGTTGAATTCCTTGAATTAACAGAGCCTTCCCTATATCACCTTCCTAGAAGGAAATCTGGGTCGGTATCATTGACGGGAGCAGGGGTTATCGAACTGCCTCCCGAGACCCGAGTGTTATGGCTGCATCGCGAATCTGAGTCCAGCAGCGCTCACCCATGATACACCCGCTCACCTACGACCTTCCACTTCTTTTGAGTGTGTGCAGAATTGCGAACAAAGCGAGGTCTTGGTCTCTAAAAATAGAGAATATCACATTCAAACCCAAATAACATATTCAGTCTAGAGCTAGACAATAGGATCGATCGTGATTGACAGGGGTAAGTGAAAGGAAAAATAATTTAGAATTTTATTTTCAACCAAGACTATAAGAAAAAAATACATAAAAAAGCTTTAAAAGTTACTGTTTAATATGCCTGAAAATACATGTACTCAAAATAGGCAAAACCTTACGGTATATCTACTCTCTGAGATCGTTGTTTCGAGGTAGAAACATAACCAATCTAGAGCAATTCCACAAATTCCATATTAAGGAAATTTCGAAAGTAAAATGCTATAGTCAATCACGATAAAAGTTTTCAAAGTTTTAAAATGATTCCAACGCGTCCTTCATTTTTATTCAATGAAACAACATCTTGAAGAAAAGAAAAAATGGCAGTTTGCTTATAGCGTAGGTCATTTCCACATCACGGTTGGAGAAGAAAGTTAAACTGTATTAAAGAAGACAGTAAAATGTACATAAATTTATGTGTTATTTTCATCATCTCCTATTGTCAAATCTCCACGAGTTGGTTATCAAAGTTGAACATTCACGAAAGAGAAAACCAAAATTCAAACTATCACCCAAGTAGTCTGGAGAGGTGCTCGCCTCATTACTTGAGAGTTTGGCAAAGCATGTGTTAACGTCCAACATGTGATTCGAGTCCTCATCGAATTTTCATGATCAGTTTATGCTGAAGTGCCTGGCAGCTGTCTTTATGGGCCTTCCTTAACGCGAGGAGAGCCAAGACTTCAGGCGTCCAGAAATCGCCCGCCCTTCGCGGAATGTCCCTGGATCACGGAATGCCTCAAGCGACTTATCGACGCGGTGGCCGAAAGGGTCGTAACATTTTTAGAGAGGACTATAAATTACGTCACCAGTTTTTTTTCTATTTAAGGTGTATCTGTGTTTCATTTTCGTCACGAGAAGTTACTTTCACTCAAGCTTTTTTTCCTTTCACGGAGAAAGTATTCGATGTTATTAAGTTGGCCTTTATATACTTTCTTATCAGCTGAGACCCCTTCCTACCTCCTTATCTTCTCTGACCAAGGTCATTTCTGTAAAAAAATTTTGCATTTTAGACGTAACGTTTCTTTAATTGTTGTTGTTGTTGTTGTTGTTGCGTCTTCGCCACACATCTTTTAGCCCTTAGGCATTGAGCGTACCTGGAGTTATCCTCCTTGAAGTTTTTGTCACGTTACAGCCAATCAGTTCCTTTTATCCCTTCGGCCAGATGCTCGAGTTTCTAGATGTCTAGAACAAGAGTTCCTAGATGTCACTCGTGCAGGTATCCGCAGTGTGTCGACGTGTTGTACTTCCGTGACTTCACGAAGCAATTTGGCTTCTGACGGAGGCTATTGAAACTATCTTTTGTAACTGTACCAAATGAAACATTAAACTTACAGAGAACATGCGATTCAAAATAAAAGAAAAACAAACAACAAACAGATCAAGACATAATTTTCCTCGTGATAGGAAAACGTTAAGAATATTTCAAACAAACCTTTCTGCTGCATTCCAAAAACTTTTTCTCTACTACCTAAGTACGTAGTACGTCGAGAAGCTAAAAAAGTCAGAAACGAGTACCTACGCAAAGAGTGCGGGATAAAAATAACTTCTTAAAGTTGTTAAAATATGTGTTTCAATATTACATGCCCACCTTTTTCTGTTTATTGTGACCGAAACTGAGAGATAAGAACTTAAGTCATAGTGAAAATTGAGTGATTAGCACTTTGTTCGAGGAAATACTCGGGGTTTCAGGTTTGTGATAGCTAAATATCGGAAAAGGGAACAATATACAGTATATTGTTTCTCATTATTGACATTATCTATTATCTTGTAGAATATCAAGGTCCTCTTCAATTGGCTCGTCAGGCTACATATTGTTTGATTCCAGGAGGTAACACGCATTCCAGATTATTGGTGGAAACAATTCTGATATTATCACAACTCTTATTCTCAGTTAAGAAGCACGTTAGAGCATTTAATCCCTGCCTTCTTAGAGTCACTTTTTATGCAGTTTTTGGTGCATCTGCAGGAAACAAACTTCAATAAAGCTTGGGGAGCATATGGTAACAAATTGTTGTCACAGTCGCAAGACCATTTTTCGATTTTTCCATCTTCACTCTTCTGGATTTGATCGGTATATAACTATTGTTGAAACTGATGATAAAATCTATAACTAATGATGTTCCAGCAGTACATATTTTCTCGCATTATATATATCTTGTGCAATTAAAAAAAATCGAAGTTTAACAAAAATTAGTCCTGCATCATTCTTTTAAGTGGCTCTTGATCTCTTCGCGAAAAAAAGAAAATATTTGGGGCGGTTTTAATAAATTTATTTCATAATTCGCATTAACATCAAACCGAAATTGCGCGAAAATTACTCATTTTTTCAAAAAGTTGTCCAGGATCTTTTTTCAGAACAGATTTTAAGACAAAAATATCTATATATAATTTGTAAGGTAAATGATACAAATGTGGCCAGTGCAGGTAATACGGCCACGTAACGGTTATGTTTTTAGCTGAAAATGTTTACCACAGATGGTACTAGCATGCTGCCTGGAAGAGCTTAAGAAGTGCGCTAGCCTCCTGGCGCACTGACAGGCTTACTGACACGCGCATTCGCACACTGGAGCCTCTGCTGTCAAGAATGGAATGTGCTGAGTGCGCTCTGTTCTTATAGCTTCTTTCCAGGTAATTTTATCTTGTATACGCTGGAAAGAGGATTTAGTATTTTGACAGACAGTTTAGTATTTTGACAGCTAAACAGAACGTTTAGCGCATTTAATGAGCAATCTAATCAGATTAATGCCGTTAAATTCACTCAATATTTTACCAACGTGGGACATATTTTATATACATGTTGTTTTTGCTGTCAATGTAACCAAGAGTGTAGCCGATCTATTAAAGGCAAAGAAACTTTCATTTGTCCTCGATGTGAAACTGATTAAACTATTCTTTTAAAGTTTTGTAAGTTTTCAAGAAATTGCCGATGTTTTCAACTTTGCATACAACATAGCAACGCAAAATAAATTCTCATTGTAGAAAAGAAAATACTGAATTTGTTATGAATAACCCAGCAATTCTTGCATTACTGAAATCATGTCAGGCCGTATTTTTGTAAATTAGGCCATAAGATAGTATTACATATAAGATATATATATATATATATATATATATATATATATATATATATATATATATATATATATAGTAGTTTAGTACAGCTAGCCCTAATTCCATGGTCATGCTACAAGAAACCCGTTAATCTGCCAATGGCCTTAAAACCTGCATGTGGGCATATTACCTTCACATTACAATGCTTTTGTAAAACAAACAAAATATTCCTGAATCACTTTTTTGTGATATAGCTATTTCAACCTGAAGCAATAGAGTTAAATTCCATCATGCTGTTAATTTGGCCAAATTTTGAAATTTACAACCAGGAACATTTGAGGCGTTTAACGTAACCATCTCATACCGTTCTTTTGAGCTTTTGCGATTTTTAGTCGCATTGGAATTTTTGATCACTTTTGGAGACTCGGGAAGATTACGATTCTTCACAAATAACTGCATTTGCTCGTGTTTGACAATTCATAATTGATAAGAAACTTACAGAAAAGTGTTGTCTTATCAAAATAATGTTCTTGAAATGTTTTTTATTTCGTATTCTCAGTGCCAAGAAGCAGACTGATCCATCCCCTTCACCCTCTTGCAGTTTGTGACTCGTGTTCTTAATAATAAACTGGGAGTAAAATTGGTTCTCAAAGAAACATACGCGAATTGTAAATGAGTTCGGCTTCGACAGCAATGAGTCCTTTATTTATTCAAAAGTCTACATCATCCGTAATTATACCCCTTTCAAACTGTCTTCATTACAGAGCCTACAATTTTAAAACGACGTAATTAGATTGTTTTTTGTTTCCCGTTCGTAGTGACAAATCACTTCGTTATTTGACCTTCAACCATTATCTTCTCTTAGCTTTGTTTTGCAATGTTACCTTTTCGCAGTTATCGAAAATATAGCGATATCCGAAAAATTAGAGCAGTGCCAGTTTTTTCCGTTCTTTTGAGCTTTTGCAATTTTTAGCCGCATTGGATTTTTTAAATATCTTTAGAGGCGGGAAGATGTTGATTCTTCCGAAATAACTGCATTTGCCCGTGCTTGACAATTCATAATTGATAAGAAACGTACAGAAAAGCGTTGTCGTATCAAAATAATATTCTTGAAATGTTTTTTATCCTATTGTCAGTGCCAAGTAGCAGACTAAACCATCCCCTTCACCCCCTTGCAATTTGTGACTCCATGATCCGTAACTATATCCCTTTCAAAACTGTCTTCATGACAGAGCCTGCAATTTTTAAACGACGTAATTATATTGGTTATTATTTCCCTCTCGTAGTGACAAATGATTTCGTTAGAAAAAGCAGACAATCAAATAAATTTTAAAAAACTCCCGATCTTACGTTCGTACATTCGCGTATTTTTGTGAGAGAGGGTCGTCCCTTAGACACACTAGCGAACCACGAGAGTCAAACGACGGGCGTAAAAGTGCGTCCATCGCAGCGCAGCAGGGACGCATACGGGTCGTGGTAAACCAGCGCCCTGTAGGGACGTCCATCGCATAGCAGCCAACGGACGTTAGCCGCAAGAATACGTACGTTGATCCTGACGGACGTTGTAGCTTCTAAGGCATTCACATCGTGTAAGACACACAGTTCTAGCGACGTAAGTTGAACCGTGTTGAACAAGCGGTACATGTTTTCCCATTCATAAAATAAATAGATTCGACATTGAAAGGTTAATTATGTGTACAAAGAAGCGTTTCTTCTGGTGATATGGAAGTTGGAACACCTCACATTAGTATCTTGCCATACGATATAATCATGTAATTTTGAGAACAATTGTCTGATCGACAGCTCGAATATTTGAATTTTTTTAAATTCTCACCATCGTTGCAAAATTTCTGAAAGGGGATGCAAAATGTTCCCTTCAAAAGCTCATCCCTATTAATGTGATGAACCAAACAACTTCTTCTCTCTTCTTTTATAAATATAATTCCAATATAACACAATCACTAACTCCGTGGCCAATTCGCATTTGCCAGTAAAACGCCACGAGACCTGACGGAACATAGGACGTGCGTCGCGCGGTGGTGCGGATAACCAACAAACGGACATAAAATTGACGGACGTCAACGACTTTCGTTTTGCGACGCTCGTGTGCCGCTAAGCTTGGCGGAAGCGCCGACGCGACGTCGAGCGACACGAGCAGTCGCGAGGTGAAAGCCCAGGGAAACAAAGAGCGAAAGGGGAGTCGAAGGGGGCGGGGCTCTGCAGCCGTCAACGCGGAAAGGCGCTCGCGGGGACTCGCG
>BOPP01000042.1:9045274-9065664 GCA_017312745.1 Gryllus bimaculatus
CCGCCGCCGCCACCCTCGGGCACCCAACAGGTGCGGGAATAATGGAAACGAGAAAGTGGCATATTTGCGAGCGCCGACAAGTCAGGGTTTCGTGAATGCGATAAAGTGACATTGTGATGGTATGCATGACGTGAAGGAATGGAGGAACAGCATTCAAATAAACTTTACTCGTAAAGTTTTTTAATGTAGTCATTTGCGTGGGGGGTTGAGTGTTTGTCAGCCCCAAAATAGTCTACTTCAGTTTGAATTTTAAAAATATTATTTTCAAATATGCGGGATTTCTAATTCAAATTGATTGGAGAATAGCCATTTCTGAAGGTAAAAATCGTGTGTACGTATAGAGGCTAGTGTTTTCTGACTGACAGATGGAGAGACGGGCAAGTAGAGAAACGGACAAACGGTCAGATTTGTTGAAAAAGACAGATTTTGAAAAATCCTGTTTTATAATTATCCATTGAAAGAGTTATTATGGATTGATTTCTTACTTGAAAAAGTGTTAATTTAAAATACTGTATTCATTACCACTAAGTATGCTATGGGGAAGATGAACCTTTTATAAACCCTCTCATTTTTCACATTCTATCATGACAACTCCCATCACGCAACGAAGTTAATGTTCGCCAGTTCAAATTACAATCGCCTGCGGTTATAGTGGACTTTGATCTAGTGAACCCTGGGTTAGAGGGAACTTAAGTCACTGCTCCCGTTACATTACAAATAAGCGCAAGGGTCGGTTCTAGTGAACTCCGAATCTCAGCTATAGTGATCATAGAAAATACGTCCTGGACATTAATTCACTCCTCGAAAAAAAGGTATCGGTTCAATCCGAAAATTCGAACACTAGGTATCTTCGAAAAACTATCGTCGGTCATAAGTTTCCCTTGAGGTGTAGATAGCGAAATCGGAATGGGGACCTTACTGATGACCTTCTGAAACTCAAGTTTTACTGCAGAAACAAAGGCCGTGTCCTGCGGTGGCTACAACTGGCGGCAACGACGCGCGACTGCTCGCTTCAGTTCCAAGCTTGATGTTACTTCAGATTTCGCGAGCGAAAGCGCGCGGAAGCCGGCGACAGAGGGCACGCGACAGCCACAACCGCAGTCTGGCAACACCCGCCGCGCCGGCCGGAAAAGTGATCAGTTCCATTGGCCGCTAGCGCCATCCCCCTACCGACAGCATGTCGTATGTTGTTACATCGATTATAAGGGTCTTCGGAGAGTAGGACGGCGTTTCAACAGTACAAGAGGCATTGAAGCTGTCAAGACTGCGTTACGTTACTTAGAGACCCTGCAGAATCAATTACGAAGAGAACAGGAACTCTGGAGAAGGATCTAGAGAAATTACTAATGAATAATGTTCGAAGCAAATAATTGATATCTTAAGGTCAAACCAATATATTGAAATTTTAATTTCGTGCGGTTTATGTATTTTGCCGTATCTCTATATTAATAGGATCATTGTGGAGAAATTCTATTTAATTTTGTCATGATCGGATATAGTAAACCTCTGATATAGTGAACCAAAAGGGTTCGTCCTGAGACGTTCACTATAATCGGAGTCGACTGTACACACGATTGGAGCGCTAATGCACAACAGTGAAAGGCAATTGCTCGAACGGGGGCGATCACTGGCAGTGACTGCGCTGACGACTCTTCAGCTACCGAAGAGTATTGTTTAGTGAAAGTTGCTCTGAACCACAGCTGTGGAATGTAATGGTTGTGATATTTAAATGAATAATGCACCGAATGCGAGCACTCTGATGTTCAAAATATGAAGATAGTTCTTTAGGCTTATTCTGTCTCTAAAGCAAGGTCGCAACGTGACGCCTGTAATAAACCCTGAGCCCCCTCTGGTTGTCCCACGCGCCACTGGTTGGCAATTTCTGACGTAAAATATCGTTTATTTATTTATTTGACCTGTTTTTTTAAATATTCTTAAATACTATTTATTTTTAAAATAATAAATGGTCTTCGTTATTAGTCAATAATATATATAAATATATATATTTTTGTATTCCAGCATTATAAAAGAACCTTTTCTGTGACAAGAAATCGTTCATAATCGGGCATTTTACTGCACAAATGATGACGTATTAGATTTTATGTTACGAATGATTGCGTCATCACACATTAGTAGCCAATTGTAGCAAGAGAATCGGGGGGGGGGGGAGGTAGAGCTAAACGGAACAGCCGACCACCGTTTACTCGCACGATGTCAAATATCGATATCGTCACATCAAATATCGATGTCGTCACAGGCAAGTTGTTTCGCAAAATTAAGTTTGATTCTCTTATAAATGTATAATGCTGTTGTACCAAAGAATATAGTACGCAACTCGTTTATAATGTTTCTTTATTACATTAGTACAAATTTGGAAACTCGCTCCTTAAGTCGGTCGTTTTCAAAACATGCACTCATGCGATAAAGCTTAAATTATAAACTAATTGCATAAACTACTAATGTGAATGCATAGAAGATGACGTTTGTGAAAAACAACTGAGGGGTAGACCTTATATCTAAGTTAAATTTTTGGATAGTCTTTCTTGGAATATATATTTCTTATATCAAAGCACTTAATCAGTAAACACACAATAAGATAACATAGCGTTATTTGATTGCACATGTCAATGTGAACCCTTAACGAACAATTCGCTAGCACACTCTTCACGAAACTGCACCTAATGAAGTGTATTAGGATAGAAGTTTGACATGCAAATGGGATGAAAGTATCGACTAATCTCCATAGAGATACCATTGGCTCTCTGGTAGATTAGGATTATGATTTGCATTGAGACACTGAGGCCTAATGGGTGATTCGAAGACATTATTAAATAGTATGACAGGTACATTTATGTTTTAACAACTAGTACAATGAAAGTAATATGCTACTTTGGTGGTGTTTCAGCTAGCGTTAAGTCGTTATTGATAAGGGGCAAATCGGTATGAGGCTGTGCCCTCCAACGTCCGTTAGCACTTCGGTCCCTCGTGGAGCTTCAAAAGCTCGAACTCTCAGCGCTGTCCGCCCGCATCCTTAGGGCGCGAGAGAAGACGGAAGCCCCGGGAGGGCAAGGATTCGATAGGGCTTGGGCGTGTTGGACTCGTTGACTGTGGCCTACTCCAGCCCCTACGAATAAGAACGGATCCTTCCAGACCCTCGACAAATAAGAGCATATTTTCCCAAGATCTACCTCAGAGCTTGTACGAATAAAAACTGTTGGTTCCGCATTTTCTTCAGGTTACGTATTCGAGGTGATGCGTATCCTAAAGGCCCGTGGGCGTGATCCTGTTTCGGATGCTGTTCTCAACGGGGCATGTAGAGAAGCGCCCTCGCTCAGATTAATACAACTCTGGAGGAAACCAAATGACGAACCGGGGAGCGGGACAGACACGGCCAGAGACTGCTGAGGTGAAAACTCGTTACGCGGAATAATGAAACGGGGAAACTAGGCGTTTGAGATGGCTAAACACGAGCGAGTGAAATTGTGTCGTACCATGAACGTGAAAGAGTCCCTTAATACTGAGATGCGTGTCAAGGGGGGACCCCAGCGTCCCTTTCTTCCTGTATCTTTGTTTAGGTAAGGATTGCTGTCTCATAGTTGAAGACCTTTTCGTCTTACGAGTATAAACTCTATTTACTCTAAGTGATAGTGTCGTCATCCAACGCTTATCGGATGTTTACAGAACAATTCCAAACCTTCGCCACGTATAATCGCTCCAAGGAAACTAGACTCTCTTACAGCCAGCCTGCCCATAAACAAGATTAAATTATATTTTAGTGTCTGTTGATGTAGAGGACAGTTGTGCATTCGCAGCATCATTGTAGTTGATGACCAGACGAAGCTGGCGACTTGTTTTTTTTTTTTTACGTGAATGAGAAACTTTTTATCTAAAGCTTATTCTTTATTATGTCAACTAACCTAGACACTGGATTGATTTTTGAAAAAGATCCCAAACAGGGTCTAAACATTAAATATAACATGAAATAAATTGTTATATAACAACTCAGTCTGTTTTATTAAGATCAAAAAACTTACAATAAAATAAACACTATAACATGTTAAAATATTCTTCATCATTGTAAACGTTGAATTGAATTGAATTGTCGTCTTATTTTACGTGGCGAGACTCGGACCATCAGGCTCGCTCTTCCGTACTTGACCACGCAAATTTCGCTACGCTCCTTTCGCCAATTTGCGGAGAACGGGGGTATTTCTTGGGCGACGAAACAGACGATTTGAATTTAGCTCAGAGGTTTCATTTAGGCTTGACGATCTTTTACATGCAGTAAATCTACTAACAAGGGACACTTGGCTTTACTTTCCCTCCGAAGGAACGCGTACGAAGGATTTTCTCGCCCTAAATACTCACGGCTTTGATCGGGTTTGAACCCGCGAACTTGGGTAACACCATCGCCACCGCAAAACATGTTGAACTGGTTTACGAAAAGGAGGCCAAAGCTTAAACACTGAAAATATTTCAACGCGACATTTTAAAAGTGTAAAATTCCCCTTCATTTCTTTATAAATTAATTTTGGGGCACGTTCTGGCGCCCGCCCCCAATTCTTTTATTGGCAACTGTGCCATAGGCATGCGGACCACTCTCTTGCCTGTTCTCCGCGGACGTCTCAGCGGCGACCTCGTCGTCGCGGCGAAAAGCGCTCGGCGCGACCGAACTTCCGCCCTCCCGCGGGAGGCGCGGAAAGCCCCCGTTGTGCTTGGCGGCGCAGCGCGCGCCTGCGCCGGAGATTCCGCTAAGTCAACTCTCGGGCTGCTGAGTAGCGGCGCGCGGGCAGGCCGAGCGCGGCGCGCGCCGTTACCGCCGCGCTAAAGAACGCCCCGCGCGACGCCGCCTCTGCGACGCGCCGACACACGGCTGGATCTCTTTGGATTTACTGCGTGTAAGAGATCCTCAAGCCTAAATGAAGCCTCTGAGCCAAATTCAAATCGCCGGTTTCGTCGCCCAAGAAATACCCCCGTTCTCCGCTAATTGGTGAAAGGAGCGTTGCGAACTTTGCGTGGTCAGACGGAAGAGCGGACCTGATGGCCCAAGTCTCGCCACGTAAAATAGGGCAACAATTCAATTCAATTCAATTTAACATTTACAGTGATGATCACTATTTCAACGTCTGTTATAATGTTTATTTTATTGTAAATTTCTTGACCTTAATGAAAGAGACTAAATTTTTTAAATAACAATTTACTTCATGTTATATTTAATGTTTCAACCCTATTTGAGGTATTTTTCAAAAATCAACCCACTGTCCAGGTTAGTTGACATCATAAATAATAAGCATTTAGTTGGTTGTCATTCACGTAAAAAAAAAATAAGCTGTCAGCTTCATCTGGTCAACAACTACAGTGATGCTGCAAATGCACAACTGTCCTCTACTCAACAGATACTAAAATATGATTTCATCGTGTTCATGGGCAGGGCTGGCTGTAAGAGAAAGACCAGTTTCCTTGGAGCGATTATACGTGGCGAAGGTTTGGAATTGTGCCGACAGCTGCATCTCTCATCCTCCGCGACCTCTGATCCTCTTATTCGCCCGATTCATAATTTTAATCGGCTTAGTATAAACCGGGGAATTATAGAGTCGGAGAGCAGATAGGTTTGGTAGTATTGAAGAACATCGCGAACTATTGCATTCTTGGCTATCCGGGATGAGCCGCGTCTCGGTCAATTGTGCTGACGTTTCGGCCATCTTGCTGTGGCCTTCTTCAGAGCTATACTGCTGCCTTGCCAATAACCGTCAATAACCACCCACCTTACCGCAAGGTTGTGCGTGATGTTGGCTTTTCAATTTTTTTTTCTTTTTTTCTTATTAATGTTGATTTAACTTACACAAGATTCTAAACTACACGTGCAGAAACGGGGGACTTCCTGCTTTCAAACAACACCATATTTGCTGAGACTGAGTAGTTCGCCTGGAAAGGGTATGTTTACATAACACGTTTTAGAAATAATATTCGAGGGTTGGGACATAAGTATTGGCAACATTTTTTCTGAGAATACGAGCACGGGTAGATAATGTGAAATATACACATGAAAAGGACAAGGTGTTGGATATTTAACCCCAATTCAAATTTGGATTTCTCATATTTTTTTAAGGTATTTGAAATTAGAGTACTGGTGTCATGTTCCTAAGTACTTTATTTCAAAATCTCTGAATTCACAACATTCCAAATGCATTACATGTCCGCTCTAAAGGCCCGATTTCGCAGATGATCGCACATACCACGTCGGTCCGCACACGCACACTCACATGTCACGTGCGTTACTGGTCACAAGTTGCTACACCACCACGCACAAGCTCTCCGGCCCATCTCGCGAGTGTCAGGTGTAGAATGGTATTATTCTCAAGAGATTCCACCAATTCCCTGTGTCATTCTTTGGAATTTCTCCCGTGGAGAACGGATATCTTGGTGTATGAGCGCTGCTCGAAAAGGGTTACATTCATCTCGCACAGCGGTAGTCAGACAACCGATTTCACATTGCTTTCTGTGCTAATAAAGACACTCACTAGCCATCTGTTGTGAACACACATCAGTATATCATTTCTTTCACGCGCCAAATGAAATTGTGTTTTCGGATAAAATTTCTTTTAGCAAAAAAAAAAATAAGTTGCTGTGACTTTGATCCCATCCTTTATAAACGATGCTTGAGACGAAATCAACGAACTGGGTGCAAGTTCAAGAGGAGGAAAGGGGAAAACGAAAAACAATAAATTACACGGAGACACTAATGAAATCGAAGAAAGGAGAGGGGATGAGAAACGGCACGCAACAGGCTGGAGAGGAGACAGACGAGAGGCAATATGGACCGTAATGGCAAGTATTACGTCGACGCCGCCGATGACTCAGAAATAGCGCGGGGTCCTTTGCGCGGAGCGGGAGTGCGGGGGCGAGGCGAGGGGGGAGGGGGGAGCTGCAATTAGGGCGTTTAGCGCGCGCCTGCGGAAGGGCGCCAGGCGGAGCCCGCCCGTGGAAATTGCCTCGGGCGAGAGCACTTGCGCGCAAACGACCGCCGACGCGCACGCGATATTACTTCTCTCATAAGCCGCGCGGTGAATTGCTCAAGGAATCCGCGCCGCGCCGCCATTGTGCACTTGACGCCCCTCCGAAGCGCGAGGCACAGGCGGCGACCGGGAATATTAGAGAAGCAAGCATATAATGATAATGATAAATATAATAATAATAATAATAATAATAATAATAATAATAATAATAATATAATATGTATATTTGAATACATGCCGTATTGTCAGAAGCCATCTGAAAATTCAGTAAAGCAACCACCACCTGGCCATCATTCCTGTGTGTGGTTGACATACCGACCAGTAAGTATGTGAATAATGTATAATAATAATAATAATAATAATAATATAATAATAATAATAATAATAATAATATAATAATAATGTGCTATTAATATGGCGAGGCGATAATATAGCATGGCGTGAATTTAGCATTTTCTCCAGGGGGAGGCATTCAAACTTCAGGAGGGGACAATCAAAGAATGGACGGAGACATTGACAGCCCCTTCGCTTAGGAAAACAATTTTATTGGAACCTTATAATGTTCTCGAGAATGTTTTTTTTTTTGTCTGTTTTCCCGAATTCCTTCATTTGAACACCAAAGGAAGGAAATCATAAATATGACGCTTAATGTGTATGAATGTGCAAGGAGTAATGAATGCTTCTCCAGCTCCCTCGACATCGGGGCAATTCTCAGTATCATCGCACTCTGGAGACCGTTGCAAAACCTACTCGTTGCGGTTCGCCTCCTCCGCACGTCACTACATTGATGGGTCTTGATCCACAAGGTCTAGTCAAATCAATTAAATTATTTTCGTTTTAATTAAACAAAGTGATATTGTATGAAGCAAGAAGTATACTATTTTTAATCATTCAACTTAGACTCTCGCACGTAGTTTCTGTAGCCTAACATTTTACAATCTCAAATCTCCGGTGAGACATGAATTAATTTACATCTTGTATATTTTAGTGCTTCACCAATACATGTACATTAGAATTGATAGTATAATAGCCCGTAATGAGTGCGTTTTAAGGCGTTTTTCCGATGTTTAAAATGTTTAAATGGTAAAAGCAATGCCATTAGATTAGATTCACGTTCGTGTATTGGGATTCCTTTTCGAAGAAAATATTAAGTCATATCTGTTATTTATAATACCTAAAATACATTCACTATTAAATGTTGGAAAAGAAATATCCGCTGTCTCATGTCGTTGATATTTACTTCAGGAACACATGTTTATACATTATTGCTTTTATGAATAGATGTGATTCAAATGATTTCCAATGAAGTTTCTAAAAAACTCAAAAGTTTTCTGTGAAAATGAGGTCAAAGTTACGCATTTTTGGAAAAGCTCAAACAAATTTTTAAAGAAAATTTTCATATAACCCCACGTTTTACTCTGCTATAAAAATCTTCATGTCACATTTCAGTTATACATTTATTGGACCGAAATATTGATAAAATAAAAAAACATCGGCAGCAATAGATGGCGACTGGGAATAGGGTGGGGAAAAAACAAAAAGCTAGTCCTGACTCAAAAGATCAGACAACAAACTAGTACGAGAAAGTCTATGCCCTTTTGTAGCACAATGAGTTTAAATTGTAAATAATATGAATTATTTAATCTTAAGTAGTCAATACCACCATCTCTTTGTTTGTCATGTAACACTTGCAGCGATAATTGAAGTGGAAGACGTATTAAAGAAGTTCCAGAAAGAGCGTTAAATATTGTGGAATACTGACATGTTTTCTTGATGTAATTGTGTAATTTTAGTATGTGCTTATAGTAAAAATAGTTGCTTGTATCTACAGATAAAGCGCTCAATACCCCGCAAATTGTATGGATGTTGAAGAATTAAATAGTTGGTCACTTTTTTTTGTTAGGTTCATTGTGTTGACAGGCAATACCAAGCGAGTTATTTCGAAAGGAACTGTCGTGTCCATTTCCATGCATCACACATCGACATGGTGTCGCTTCGCAGTTTCTCGTTCGCTTGCTCCCGAGTCTCTGTAATTGAACTTTCCCCTCCCCTCGCCCTCCCTTCCCAACCCCGCGGCAATTGTGCCTTTCGGTGGAATGACGAAGTTACGCAACAAAGCCAACACAATTTCTGTTACACCCGTCCGCTCGTGGCGACATCGACATTCAAGCAACGAAGTTGGAATGAGAAAAAATGGCTGGGAAACGTTTCACGATCTTGCCACACGTCGTAAAACGTTTTTGTTTTACTGAAATAAATGATCGATCTGAAATATCGTAGAATATTTTGTAACACGGTATTTGTAATACGCATAAAAATAATTATATATTGGAAGCTTAAAGTAATAAGGTAATTAATTCTACTAAGAGTTAAAATGTTTCTTTGGCATTTCGAGTGGTGATATTTTTTTGCCGAAATCGCATTTGCTAATCAATCCTCTGTTTTTTAAAACATGTAGAATGTGCCGACAATATTTGGAAAGCAAATGTGAATGGGTCAGACTGTGAAATCCTTGTAAGAAAAGCCTATATATTGGTATATTTGAACAAGAAATGGAAAGAAGATAAAATATCATGGAATGGCCAGGAAATAGGCCTACACTATCTTTACGAATAAATAATAAATACTGCATCAAACTAAAATCTCTTCTTGCGCGAAGGAGAAAATGTATAGCGTATTTGAGTTTAGTACTCTGTACCTCAGTAGTTTTCAACATGATGTGTAACAAACAATATTATGCACTTCAGTCGTAAATATTATCTACTACTCGAGTCCTAAACAAACATTTGACTCAAGAGTGTATTTTTTATATTCCATATCAGACGCTTAACTTCATACACTTCTGAAGTTCTCAAACTTCAAGATACTTCCTAAAATCAACATTCTTGAGGATCCTTTCAATATATTAATGCTGTCTCTGGTTAAAATAATATTTTAAGTGAATAAAAGTGCAAGTTGTGCATTTTTTTCTATTGATTTCCAAAAACAAAGCATTCAAAACTCGATGTTTAAATTATTATTATTTCGAAACGTTTACTTCTCCAATCTTTGCATAACTGAGTTAATATCACGATTTAATCCAGAATATGCTCTTAGCTTTATTTACATGGAAGCGACACCCATCACGCTGTTGGTGAGTGTATTCTAGGGAAGTGTGGTTCTCTGTTTAGTTCATGCGCTGCATCTACAGCTACCGAAGTAGCGTTTTCCAGCAACATGCGCACGTTGAACAACTGATGAGGACGTGGCCTATTCGTAAAAGTGGATTCAATTTAAGTGATAATCACTATACAAAATATAGAGAAATCCAGAATATATTTAGATTAACTTTGGAAGAGAATAAAAAGGTATTCACGAATAACTAGTGAACTTTCTCCAAACTAGAACAGGAAAGCCCGGGGTACGATAGTCAACTAAACGACTGTTAAAGGAATGAAAGCGAATCTTTGAAGGAGAGCATTCGCAAACCCTCAGAGACAAGCGCCGCGGGTTCAAGGATCCCTCTTCGGAAGGTGCTGCACTAGTCCAGTGTTTAATTGTAAATTGTTACGTATGAAGCATTGTTGGGGCTGAATGTCCCCCTTATTCTCCTTCTCTTCTCTCTCTTCGTCTCTCTCTTCTCTCTCTCTCTTCTCTCTCTCTCTCCTATCATACACACACACACACACACACGTAAACACAACACACACATGGCCACTATCTCACACACATGCACACTAGCTTCTCACAACATCATTCACACAGACACAGCCTCTCTCTCTCTTCTCTCTCTCTTCTCTCACATCCACACACACACATCACACACACACACACACACACACACTACAACATCAACAGACACACTCACTCACTAAGTCTTCCTTTTTCTACAGCTTTTTGTCGAACCCTTTCTCAGTAGAAAGCTTCATTAATCTTTCCTCTTGTCTTTTGACAATTTACAGCTAGAGTGCAATTTGTAATAAAAGATCAGGAATATTATTTATCTTGTAGGAATATTATACCTCAAAGCTAGGAATAATTGTATCTCTGGGTAAAAAAATTTAAATTCATTATTGGTTGAAATTTTTCTAAACAGCTTAATCTTTCAAAGTTCATTATTTTAGTTTCAAAACGTGAATTGCTATTTGGTATCATTCGAAATGATGATTTTGAAAAATAATTTAAAAAATGGAAGCATTTGGGGAAAAAGGGGTTGCGTAACGTATACAAACTTTTCGCTGTCTTAAAAGCCTTATGGAATGCTCCTAATTTTCTTTAGCTTTAAAAACGTTCATCCTCTTTAATAAAAAAAACTCGCAAAATGATCTGACCATTCAGATAATGTTTTAAAGTACAATATAATCTCAATAAAATCAAATATTTTAAAAATGTCGTTTGAGCTTTTTCATTATTTACAATCGAAAACTTTGAGATTTCTCTAAAAATCATAAGAATTCAATGAAATCATTTGTGTGCTCAAATGCACATGTAATGTTGATATGAACGATGTGCCAGATGTCATAAAAAATACCTAGTGCAATTTCTAAAATTTAAATTTTTAACCAATCATGTGATTAAGTACAGCGCGTTTTATCTACACTAAAAGTTTAAAGACAAAATTGGAGCCATTTCGAAAAACTCTTCTTTGGGTATTCAGGGAAATTGTTTCGTACTGACTCATATTTACGCAAAACTACTAGAACTTTGATAATTTATGAAGGTAATACGGGTTGGAGAGACGGTAGCCACTTTTCGAACATTCAAAGTTTTTTTCTTCAAAACTGGACATAAAATTGATTTTAAAAATAAAAAAAATTAGCTTTGTTTTGAAAATGTGTATGGATTTCATGTGAATTTGGAAAATTGAAATATCTTTGAAAAATTAATCTTAGATCTTTGGAAAATTAATAACAAACCTTACTTCTTCATGACGTGTTACAGAGTGTCAGTTAAACTTCGATTCTGCCTAAGTCAATGGACACACAAATCCTGCTAAACAAACATACTTTCATACAACCTCCAGATATTATGGTACAAAACACTTTATTTTGTATTAGATCCTCTGAATGTATTTTACTACTCAAATAACCATCTAGAATTTTGAACCCAATTGAATTATTTTCTACTGTACTACGGACAGTGGAAAAAAGGCAACAACATTTTGCATAGAGAAAGAGTGGGGCAAAATGTAGACAGAATAATGCATAAATATCAATCTGTCAGAAAGGGGTGGAAGAAATTCTGGAAAGCAAAAGCAGATGACAATATATGATGTATAATGCGAGATGTAATGACGGTTGTTGGATTGAAATAGTGACGCCACAGAGCAAGGATACGCTGAAAAACTCAAACTCAGAAATCTATATAACCCCAAATCATGTTTGACATGTGTATGCTGTTAGATGTAGAAGTAGTAAGACATGGATACGTTAGAAGATAGAAGTAGTCAGACTTGGATATGTCGATATACTATAGTCAGACTTAACAATAGTGTGGCGAAAGTACATCAGAACGACAATAATGAACTAACATATTTCATGTATTTTTGCAACTGGCATACTAATGTCTGTGAATTTGCCTATTTCATTTTGTAAACCATTGAAAACGTTGCATGGGAAAATGAGATTGTAATGTAGGAATCGCATTAGGAAGCCATGATCTAGTGTCCTCACTTAAAACGTTCTAAAATTGAGGAACGGACACAACTTTTGTTGAAATCAGTCCCTTGAGGGAATCTCTAGAATCTACCTCCCTAGTCGGAGTCTCTAGGAAGAACACGCGTATGGGCGCAGTGCATCCAGCCACATCGTCTCGGGGTGCACAAAGAGAGCGAAGCAAGCGGCAGAGGCGGCGCGCTCACCTTGAACTTGAAGGCCGACGGCCGCAGCACGACGAAGCCGCCGTACTTGACGCGGTGCTGCACCTGCGGCCAGGGCTCTCCGCTGGTGGCTGCGCAACTGCGGGCCCGGGTTCGACTCGTCTGGGTCAGGCTGTGGCAGGTGCCACGCGCCGGTACGACACGGCCCCCCGGCTTCCCCGCCGGCGGGGCCCAACGGGGCCGGGCCCCGGGCGGAGGGCGGCGTCCCACTCGCCGCGCGCGGACGCCGCCCTGCACGACGCACCCCGCCCGCCGCCGCGCCGCCGCCGTCACCCCGGCGTGGGCCGAGGCCCTGCGCCACGGCCAGGCGCGCCACGCACCGCGCCTCGCGCTCCACCCTCGCTGAGGAGCACCAGGCCCAGCACCCAGCGCCAGCGCAGCACTAGCACCAGGCGCGCGGCTCCGCCGCCACACCGCCTCCATGGGGGCTTTCGCGCCGCCGCAACGCCCCTTTCCCGTCGCCGCCCAGCGCCGCCCGCATCGCTTCTTCGTCCCCCGCGCGCAACGCCCACGACCCGACCGCACAGCCTGCAGCACAGCCCAGCGCGACCGGCGACCCCGCACAGCTGCGGCACACCAACGCGACCACTACTGGCTCCTCGCCCTGAGGATGCTCTTCTCGCGCCGCGCCTCTGCCTCGCTTCGCGTTCCGGCGCCGCTTGACCCCCGTGTGTACCCCCGCCCCCCGCGCCCGTCCCTCGCCGGCGGACGACGCGCCGCGCGCGGCCGCGCCGCGAAGCCCCGCGCCCGCGCCTGCGCATGCGCGAGCCCACACGACAAGCGCCTTTTGTCAACCGAGGGAAAAAAATTCGCTCGGCCGGACGGAGGAGCGCAGCCTCAGGTAAAGCGCAGCCAAAGGGAACAGGGCTTGAACGCGCGTGTGGACCGCCCAACAGCGGCCAATTAAAGGAGAACAGCTCCTTAATAACGGGCAACTTTAACGCATCTCACAATGTCATAATCTGCTGCTTCGTGGGTTAATTTAAATGCAGATAAAATCTCTACACCGAAACTCTACGCACTGAGTTACAATTGTCGACATTCTAGTATAGAGTCACATGCATGTCAATGCACAGGTTATACGTGACTTGGGACACGTAGTCTTTAAAACCTATTTAAAACGTCTAAAAGGGGGTTCTTAAAAGGAACATAAGGTGTTTAATTTCTTAAATAAGCTGTTTAAATTGACATGAAATTAATGATGGTGCACTTCCTCTCCTCCACCCCACTATTTCTGACTCTTAATCACCCGTCACGTTGAAGTTTCTTGGACTAGACCGGGCAATTATTCTGTCGACTGTTTATTTTTCCTGGTGGCCAACATTTACTGTACGTCGTATACGTAATTAGTGTAATAGGTCTATTGCACGGTTTTTGTGTTCCCTTTATTACATTACGGAAGTGTCTAAGAGCTAAATGTAGAGTTCAAACGTGTTACAAAAAAACATTGTTTGCCCCTCTGCCGAAATGTGAATGTTGGTTGGTGGGATGAACTCGGTCGTTATTAAACTTTTGCAGCAATGTTATTTAACCTCAATCTATTGTATTGAAATAATCATAATGGACTACAAAAATTTCACATAAATATAATTGCTAAAACATCTATGACTTTTCACACTCAGGATAGTTTTATTTGCAGATAACGGCCTTTCTCAACAATTTACATACTATTTTAATATTGCTATAATAGAAATAGCATATTTTCTTACTTTTCTAATGGATTGCGCATTCTGAGTAATCCGGGATGTTTAATAAATAGAGATCTCTACTTCGGTGTGATTTTATAAGAACGTTTTCGAGTTTATTCTCCTTGTTTTCTACAACACCGAAGAGACCTTTTTTAGACTCGGATGCCAAAATATGTATAGCCATCTGTAATGAAGTTTCTGTAATATCACTAAGGCATGAAATGTGTTCATAATACATTTCCACATTAAAACTACTTAACATTTTCTGCATCAAAAGAATAAAATGGAAATTTGCCTAAATATCTGCTATCTAGTTGTAAGGTAAAAATAACCACACTTGGAACGTCTACATTGTAAGGAGTTTACACTTTGTCTACTCACTAGTGTACACTTATACACCGACGTTTTCTTGAGCTTCGGAATACCTACCCCCACTCCTTTGCCAACATTAGTTGAATTAAGAATAAATGACAGCAACGAGCGTTGTAGGCAAAATTTGATAAGCAGAAAAGTTCGCTCCCATGTAATAAAAACTATTTTGCTTCGAAAGTGAACAACAAGTTTGATGTAAAATTTCTTTTGTGAAAAAAAAAACCAAACACGAAACTCCTTTCATAACAAGCGAAGCGAGGGCTCAAGAAAACGAGCGCGAATAATATGTGTGTAGTACGAATACATGTGCTAATGAATGGTGCATGTTAATATACGAATAAATCAAAATAGGGAAGCATTGGACATCTATAACAACATCTTTTTGGGGAAATATCAGCATTTTATAAGTCCAGTATATAGTGATTTTGGAAACGTATCGACTTCGTACGTGCAGACATGTTTTAAGAGAAAAAGTTTAACTATCGATTATAAAGAGCTTTAGTTTTATTTCAAAGGATCTCCTCCAACGGCGCAATACTCAGGTAAACACCAAAATGTAGTGAAAATGTGTATAGAACGAGACAGCACTTAGTGCCTCGTGGCAGGGAAGTGTACTGAGAATATATAAAAGTGTAGTTTGGACCCGAATCATTCTGTAGATAGTTGAAGGTAGTGTTCAGAAGAAGCAAAAGCTACTCTTTCAATATTTGACTGCCAATACAGCAAGAGAACATTGTTTTCCATCTTTGCGACGACGCCACGGCCCAGTTCGACCTTGGTCTCACATCCTGGAAATCGCATCACCGCTGGCGCCTTTAGCACTGCTCTCATTAGTTTTTTTCATATGAAAGTTCCTTTAGACCGAAACAACATTGAATTTCAATGTGCAACTGAAGTAAAGAGTAATACGTTCATATTATATCATACACGAGAGTCTCTCAGATTGAGAAACAATTGTATAGCCCAGTGCAATTGAGACACAATGCAATAGATGTTTCTACTATGAAAGTTAAAGGTACATCGAATTTCTTATTTTTCCCCTCAATATTCCGTTAGTAACAAATCCCGTAAGATATTTTGCAGCCTTATATGCGTCTTGATTCTCTCACAATAGTATCCTAATGAAATAATATGAATTTAACTGTACCTAAACCGAGCATATCGTCCAAATGAATGTTACTTTGGTATTATTATTATTATTATTATTATTATTATTATTATTATTATTGTTGTTGTTGTTGTTTGCGTATCTGCCATTACTGACCACTCTACACGATTGACGTGTGTAATTTTTCCAGGATCAGCTTTTCAGCTGTATCCCTCAGTTCGACAAGGTTGTTACGCCTTGAAGCGTGAACTATGAGATGATAAGATGATGTTGCGGGGTGAAGGGGCAATCACAAATACGACCATGTCTACGCAGGACTCAGACCTGACACCTCTTCGGCGTAGACACGGCTGCCGCATCCGTCTACGCCACGGGGCCGTCTTATTATTATAATTATTATTATTAGCGGAACCCGGCAGACATTGTCCTGCCCTTCATTTCCCTTTATCTCTCTCCGTCTCCCCCTCTCTCCTCTCCCCTCAGCCCAAATATAATAGAATGTTCAAAAAATCTCATCCTGTAGATTACGGTGTGAGAAACCTTTTTTTAGGCAATTGGCATCAATATTTTAACTTCAAATGTCCTAGAACACTTCATGTAGGAGTTATTTAATGATATATATTCAAAAAATCCTGCCGAGTTTGTTACGGGTTGCATTTGACATGAATATTTAGTTTTGTTCAACAGCGCCATCTAGTGAATTTTTCGGATATTGTAATACTTAGATTTATTCTGTCAAAAACATTAAAAACTATAAGTGACGCAGGTGGAAAAGGATTATTTGCGCACGTTTTCTTGAGTTCCAGAATCCCTTCCCGTCATTTTAACTATAAGTAGATGAAAGGTGAGTTAAAGTTTAACATAAATAAATAAAAGTAAATTTTAAAAATCGCAAGATTAGCAATATCTAAAAATAGTCATTTTCGTTTCTGAGGTATAGAAAATTTATTTGCATCGGTACACGAATTGCAAGTATGATTTTTCTGCATTGCTAACGAAATAGCAACTCGCCCTTACCTCTACTCCTACCATTACAAGCAAAAGAAGAGTTCAACAAAACGTGCGCATAGTGAAGCTACATTTACGTCCAAAAGCAAAACAAGGGGCCATCTCAACAATTGCTCAATGGATCGGGGAAACTGAACAAAAACCTGATCGAGATGGGGGTCATTGTCCTGGAAGCTGAAGTACATTATTTGTTACAAACATATTAAGTCTTTAAAAAAAATATACAATACAAATTTAATTGTTTGTTGTTTTTCATTTGATAATCTGTATAATCTCTAATTGCATAGAAACAGTTATGCAGCAAAAAATATTTTACTTTTAACTTAAATTTGTGAGCCGCCTTAAATTGTTTAATGTCATCTGGCAATGCGTTGTAAAGTAACGTACATGTATTGTATGTGAATTTCTGATAGTGAGCTTTTGATATTGACACTTGATGAACGTTATTTCTACGACTTGTGTTGTAATTATAAATATCAGTATTGCATGAAAATATGTTCCCACGGATAAGTGAGTCACTTTTGACAAATATCACAGATTCGTAAATATATAGGCAAGGCAGTGGTAAGATTGCAAGCTCAATGAAGAGAGGCTTGCAAGGGTAACGCGGATGGCATTTCTTCATTATTCGAATAATTTTCTTCTGCAATCTAAATGTCTGAGTACAACATGATGAGTTTCCCCAGAATTTTATACCATATCTCAGGCAGGAATATACATTGCAAAATACACGCGAGCTGCATGAAGGCTGACAACATTTGATAGAATTCTGAATGCGTAACATAATGAACTTAATTTAATGTTTAATTTTGTTATATGTACATGCCATGAGGTTTAACTGAATTGACAGACCTAGGAAATTTGTTATCTGAAAATCACCTAATTGCATATTATTCATTTTCAATGGAGCATACGATTGCTGATTTGAAAGGCAAAAATACATTGAAACTTTTTGAAACTGTACTTATTCTGCAATTCGAGTTATAAATGAATCCAACAAATCAGAGAAAATTAAAATTGGCTCAGCCTTTCTCGAATTATAAATGCTGTAACTGACCCGACTTTTTTATATTAAGAATTATATAAAGAAAATAAAAATTCAATATAAGTTCAAAAATCAAGTGTTTAAATGGCATGTCAGCAAAACATTTGCTTTATTTAAGCTATGTATTTTGCTGTATAGGTTGCAGTGGGTTTGATTATCTTCAAGGATGCACCTTGTGTTATAAGATGTATGTAATATGTATTTTTCGTCCAGGAGAAAAACATTCATTTTGTAGATTCAGATCACAAACACTCAAGGATTGGCCTTGAGAATTTTTAATCGTCATGGCGAATGCGATACGAATCGGAAATTGAATTCGTGTGAATTCAAAGAGTGAATCGGTTGCGATCTTCGGAATCCTCGCAATGAGAACTTCCTCACCTTTGAATTTTCCTTTGAGTATCGTCGCGTCCATCACGTTGATCATCAGTTTTCTTATCACCAAACTCATTTCATTGCATAGCTTGGTTGGTTTAGATTTCTAAGCACCATTGACTACCGAGCCAACCTTGAGTTGTATATTGTGCGGTGATAAGCCAGGCACATCCAGTGAGTTTAAAAAGTCAGTTGGATAGTTTGTGGCTTCGTGTTCGTTTGTTGCACAGTCAAAAGATCTGTGTGAATACAAATTACCGACGATCTGATTCTGAATTACGAAGTTTCTCATCCACATCTTCTTTCTTAGCCGCCAAAATTGCTCGCTCACTCAACCATTTGTTATTTTTGAGGTTATCAATGATATTTGGGAATACTTTGTTGATAAGCTCGTATTTTGAAGAGGCGAAATTGCAACAATTCGAAGGTAATGAAATAAATCCTCTCGATTCGTCGACAGGAGCACGGCCATATTCATCAATTACTTGAAGTCTTCACCAGACGGATCGTTCAGCAATGCCCCTCTCATGTTTGCTGAGAGCTTAAATTTCTTCACACAGCGCCACAGATTTGATGATTTGCGGCAGGCGTTTATTTCATCGGCAGCACTCGATCTTGGAAAGACTGGTAGTGTTTGGCGGAAATCGTCAGACAATGAAATCATTTACGCTTCCAAACCATCTCCTGTCATTGCGCAGATCTTTCAACGTTCGGTCAAGTGCTTCTAATGCGCGTTTGTGCGCCATTGTGCATTCGTCCCAGACGATTTTCGATGCTACTAAAACTTTGGCCTTTGCGGAGTGTTTCGCAATGTTACATGACGGTTTTTCAGTAGTTTGAAGGTTTAACGGCAATTTTAACGCTGAATGAGCCGTGCGGCATCTTTTTAACAACATGGCCGCTATTCCAGAAGAAGCAACTGCTACCGCAATGTCGGGTGTGTTTAAATGTTATGCTTAGAGAATACGTATTTTTTTAAAGTTAAATCGGTTCTGACAGACGGATTTACAGACAGATAAAATTTATTTGATAGTAAATTTTACTTATAATAGCCCGAGTAACATCCGTCCGTCCGTCACGTTAGCGCACTTCCGATAAAATTCAACTAATTTCGAACGCATGCTCCGACAGGAGTCGCAGACTACCCTCAGTTCAACCATCGACGCTGTGCAATGGCGCCGCACCGACGTCGTCTTTCCATTCTATCACGACCTGGTTGATTTCCTGCAGAAATTGTCCCCTCGCTGTCGTCTCCCAGCTCAGTATTAGTTCACATTACCACGTTCCCCAGCTCGTCCTGTCGTGCTCGATGCAACCCCGGGTCACACGGCAACGGACAGCAACAATGACGCTCGTGGGGTCGCGGTTTTAATGGAAATTGAATTGAAATGAAAACCAGCAAAAATGTAGAGATTTAGTTTGTTGTTTGTTTTAGAGAGATTTTGTTGTTAGAATTTTAGTTTTTAATGCTCTAGAACGATTTGTTTAGGAATTATTTAGTAATGTATAGTCAATAATCTTGCCATGTGTAGCGACTTGTATTTAGCATGAATATGTAGTTTTGCCTTTTTTTCGTGAATTTTTCCGATGTTATGTAATTTAATTATATGTTATAAATGGTGTAACTACCACACATTTCTTTTATACATAGATTATTATTATTATTATTATTATTATTATTTATATTATTATTTATATTGTTATTTATTGGCGTATAGGTCATTACTGACCACGTTACACGATGAACGCGTGTATTTTTTTCAGAATCAGCTTTTCAGCTGTATCCCTCAGTACGACAAGGTTGTGACGTCTTGAAGTGTGAATTATGAGATGATAGAATGATGATCAGGAGTGAAGGGACAATCAGATACAACCATGTGTACGCACGACTCGAACCTTCAGCCTCCTCGGCGCAGACGAC
>BOPP01000042.1:9065780-9107533 GCA_017312745.1 Gryllus bimaculatus
ATCATTATTATTGATAGTAGGAAGCTGTTACAAAATTACATAATTATAAAATATATAACGTAAATCACGAAGTGTGCCTTCACCCTACGGTTATTGTCCTTATACAGTGAATATTTATATTTTCTTAATACTACAAAGTTGCAAAGTATCAAGATCTGCCTGATGCAACGTCTATTAGGCCCGCAGAAGGCTACACCCAAAGTTTTATTGTGAGCTGTGAGGGACGAGAAATGCGAAAAGACATCGCTGCGGCTGCGGGCACTAGAAATAAGCATTCGGTGTATGGAAATGTCCTTGTGCCGGAAGCTGAGGCTTTCCGTGTTCGATAATGCAAAGTGGGTGTGAAATAAGTTGTTAACTGGCTGTGAGTTCTATCTGATGTTTTATTTCATTTCTCTGGAGTTATTTTAACCTGTGAAAACCTTCCTTTGTCGTCATGATAATGAATCATCATAAACGGTTAAAATTTTCTAAGAAAATAAATATTACATTATATTTAATATGTCTGTGTTATTATAATTTCCATTGCGCGAAGAAATTGAAAGAAAACAATGCAGCTTCCGGCCATGTGAAATGTTTGTATTGTTTCATTCGATATCTTGGAACTCGGGGGAAATCCACAATCAATGAAACTGTTCCGATTTTATCAGAAAATGCTAATATTTGATTGTGTGATTTCACCACTTCTCTTAGTGCGCATAAAGACTGAATTATCATACACTGCGTTAGTGCTTATGATACAGTTCACATCATGTGACAAGGCTCGAGGATGGTCGCTTATGACCTAGCTGCTGATGCGATCTTAAATAACAACAGAAGATAAAAGGCTCGAGGAAAAAGGGCGTCTGACATTAAATATTTGCTATTTACATGTGGCGATATTTAACAGCACATTTTTGCATTCTACGTGTGTAAAGAACTTTTGTACTGTAATACACTACATTCTTGAAGTATACATGAAAATTGTGCTTTTTAAAATATTTAATGTATTGCAGTGCTATGCGAACTGTTTTATTTCTTGTTCTTCAGCAATGTGGGTGCTGCTTTTTAGAAAACCATCATGATTGAAAAGCATTCTTGCTACCGTAGACTATTAGCACCGAATTAATATAATTATTTCATTATAACACTCTAGATTCCTTGCTTCAATTCTGCTTTATTTATTTGTAGAAATAAGTGTAAGTTCGATTTCAATTTTTTTTCTCACTTACTTACATTCAATGCAAATGAAGTTTAAAAAGCTGTTTCTTTATCTTTTCTCTGAAATTAGTTCTATTGCACACCAACGCCATCGCGCGAATAGATTTTAGAAAATAAATGAGATGAAATGTGTTCGCGAAATCTCGTTCATCGTTCTATCCGAGCACGAAACTTCTCTCCTGCGAAGAGACGATTGAAAAACTCCTGTGTGAGAGTGAAAGTAGGAGTCCCTTATTTCGATTTTCCTCGTTATCATCACATCTCTCTGTGTAATCTGTTCCGAGCCTAGATACCCCAGGCATTAAATGTTTTTATTTTCTCGTATATGTACGTATGTATGGAGTAATATAGTACAGAGACAGTTCTGTAATGCCGCGGGAAATCGATTTCGAAAATACACAATGGACGCTTTCAAGTTTCCTGTTACCGAATAAGTGTTTATTTTTCAAAACGTCCGTTAGCGTACAAGTAAGTCTTTGATTGTCAGCGTTTGTGTCTGTGCCTCTGAGTCTGTACCTGTATGTCTGAGTCTGTCCATATCTATCTGCAGTCTGTGTATCTTGGTGTCTGTATCTCTGTGCCTGTCAGAGTCTGGATCTTTCAGAAATCAATATACCCTGTTCGATTTGACAGTAATCAAAGCGCGGGGCACCCTCAAAATTCTTTGAGTTGGACGTATTTTAAATGAAGCCTTTGAATTAGTTTCAATATTTCCCCGAAAATTGCTCAAAGTTTTTCTCTACATATATTGTGATAAAAGGGATAAATAGCCCTATAAAGATGGCACAGGTCCTAATTTCACTAACTCTGAATTTTTAAAAATTGCACAAGTTATCATTTTTTCGGCGCCTTCCTACAACTACAATTTTGAAGATAAAAGGTTTCCTTGAAATTAAATTTGTTTTCCCCTTTTAGTTCTTTAATATTATCGTCATGCTCATTTTTTAATGTTAGTTAGCTTTCGTGCAATTTTGAAATAAGGGCAACAGTAAAAAAAGTTTTAAAAAACAAGATTTTCTCAAAAATTGCTCAAACGTTTCTTTAAACTTTTTATGTAAATAGTTCTAAATGCAATAACATGGCATAAACTTTAATTTGATGTATTATTTAGATTTTCAAAAAAAATGTAATTTTATACGTCTCTCATATCGTTAATATCTTCATCACAGTTTTTACACATTGTTGCATTTGTGAATACAAGTGCTTCAATTGATGAAAAGTATCTCTAATTTTTTTTCTGTAAAATTTACCTCAAAATTGAACATTTTCTGCAACGTCAAACGACATTCTCTCAAAAACCGCTCGAAATGTTTCACTAAAAATATGCATATAGAATCTAGTTTTACTCTTATAATATTCTTAAAGTAATATTTCTATTCTACAATTAGGCTGTCGAAAATTGAGCAAATGTGAAAAATATATTTTACGAGTAGGTCTGTCCCATTCTGTTGCACTACAGTTTCTTTATCAATTTTAATCTGCAAATTTTACTTACTCGAACTTGTACGATTTCTTTACAACCTGACCACAAATCCTGTGCAACACACGCAAGACGGTTCACGAAGCGTACTACTGCTGCGTCTCGAGCATAGCCTACCCGTTTTTTTTTCTTCTTCGTACACACGTACTATAGAGAAAGTTATGTAATGCTACAAAAGTATGTCGATATTTTAACGAAAATACATGATTTTTCAGAACATCTATCTTCCTGTCCCGCCGAGTCTCCTACCCTCCCTCCGTGCTACCGGTTGAAGTGATCACCTAGAGTATCAGAGTACGAACTAGAAATCGCTGCAGTGCATCAGATCCTAGGTTTCAAGTCCATGATGGCAGGATTGTGGACACTAGCTATCTAGCTAGGTTGAATTCAGTCTCTGAGGAGGTGAATTCTAGCGGACTGCTTTTCTCAATGGTAATTTTCCGTGATTTCTTCGATCAACACCCGGCGATTGCCGGAGCGGCACTCTAACAGGCGGCGTGCCGCGACGCGCGCGATGTTTCTTTCCTCTTCTTGGTCCCACCCACACCCTTTACTTACATGCACTTCACCACCTCACATGTGGGGAACCCAGTCGAGGTGGCTCTCGTCTGGAGCGGTGCCCTTCTGGCGCGAGGTACTTGGATGCCGCAAGCCGACGTGTGTGTCGGCGCCGGATCTCGCCATCTATCCGCCAAGGACACCACCACCTCCCTTGATAAAAACACACCACACTAACAGATCTAATGTTCACAGCAGTTGTCGCCCAAATATTCATTCAATCAACCGCCCCCCCCCTCCTTCCGTCCTTGCCTTCGTCCATCCCTCCGTTCGTCGCTCCCTGATAAAAATGGTGCAAGTCGATCTTCGTTAAAAGCTCCGAAAGTTTGGAAATTGTTACAAGTGGTCAAAATTTGTTGGGCTCATACAAATGCATTATTGAAGATAGAGATAGCTTTCTCATGTAAATCTGTTCTTCGAAACTAGGTGTTCAATTAATATCCCGTAATATGTTTTCGAATTACGAAAAGTTTTCACATAATTTTGAAGGAAACGAGACAATTTTATCGAGAAAGTAAAAGAAGCAATATTTATAAGTATAATAAAATTATAACTACAATCAGATTTTCTAACAAAATACTCCATTTGTTTCTTTTAATTTGTTCACTATTAGAGCCAAATTGGCTTAATAATATTGCATAAGACTGATTATTAAAAAAATGCTGGTATTCCAAAACTTCCAACAGTTGAGGGTTTGTGCGAAACTGTTCTACAACTTCAATATTGAAACTAGATTCCTTTCTTCTTGCAATCTTTTCTTCAACATTTGGTCTTCAAATCATTTCGTGTTCTATTTGTTTTCAAAACATTTGTAGGTTTTGCTTATTTGATTTAGATGGTGACAAAATTGAAATTTTTTTAAGCGATCCTAACCTTAAATACTAAATTAGAAATTTTTTTTATCCAATCTCCTGCTCAATGTTGGGCCTTATTTCACGTACCCATTTCCCAAAACATAAGTCCTTTTCGCACAAGTTTGAGTTTGAGTTGAATATCGGTTGATATTTTCAAGTAATGAAAGAAGAATGTATTATGCAATGTGCAATATTATATTACGTAGCACCATTAGTTCTTATATCCTCAATATTTGGAATGCCATGGTGAAATGTCGGAGTAGGCACAGAACTAAAATTTACAAATGGATTTATTTTTATGAGTGAAATTGAAAAGATGAAAGAACTCGAAAAGCTGTTTTGTACGTCATCGACGGGTGTACCCCACCTGGCAAACGCTTCCGACGGCGCCCATGGTTATTCATAATGCCGAATTTCCTCGTCCTTTCAGCCACTAGCCGACGGATTCCCTCCGCCAGGACAGCATTAAGGCGCTGCAGCTCAAGAGCCTCCAACAGAAAGGAAGAAATCAAGGGATTAATGTTTTTGGCCGGCACATATAAAGAGTACTGCGGGAAAAGATATTTGTTTTGTCCCCTCGCTTATCTGTTTGTAATATTGCAAAAGATCAACGACAGCTTCTAAACTATACACAAACTAGCTGAATCTGTGCGATTACATCATACAGAAGGAAGTGCTGTAGAAAAGTTACGACAGAAATTACTGCATATCCATGAATATACATTATGTATTATGTTTGCCAAGATCTTTACACACATATACGATTGTTTTGGTATATAACAGCAAATTCTGCTATCAACCTTACCTTAATGTATGTATCAAAATGTATGACATACAATTTCAAAAAAATAATCAGAACTCCCACTTCTCTTCCTTAAGTATGTTTTCCTTACGTATCACAAAAACGATATATATATAAGAAAGTACAAGTACATTTAATGATAGTCACAAACAATCGTTTCACCGATCTCACAACATAATATTCTCTAAGCAAGATCAACTGCTCTTCCATTTCCCCCGAAATTGTCTAATTGCGCGTGATGCTGTCTTACGGTTTCAATCTAGCCGCGCATTACAAACAACGCAAATTTCTTACATTTGTATTAATAAAGAAAAGTTGTGATATATTCAATATATAGTGACCTCCACTGGTAATTTTGGTTTTTACCTCACTTGTTTAAAAGCGTTCACTGGGAGCCGAACAGGTGGAATATCATAATCTTTTTCTTTACTAATGACTGAAAGTCGATTGTTAGTTCATATTTTTCTTTCTGTATTTATGTCCTCGAACGTAGTTACTTACATGAATATTTCAAAGTATCTGTACCTCTGATGGTAAAAAATGAACATCGTCTGTTTCAAGCAAGTAAAATGTGTTCATAATTTTTTTTTGTTGAAAATATGTGATTTCCATAAATTACATTCAACATTTTGAAATAAACGTTTAAAAATATCTAGTCACTACTGTGCTTTTACAAGTGGTCATCCAAATTTCATTTCCGCTGTGAATTGAAGAATGCTACAATAAAAAAAGATACACGTCCATGATTTGAGGTACATTACCAAAATTATATGAGGGTCATTTGTGCCGTAAAATGACCTATTATGAACGAATTTTTGCAATAGAAATAATTCTGGTATCCAAAAAAACTACTATTTTTGAAACTACTTATATTCTTGTAACTAAGTTGGTCTCTACAAGTTCAATAAATTGTTATTGAACCCACGGACCTAAACTGTTTCCATCCGCCCCTGACTAAAGGTCTATGATTTCTAATTAAATATGTTCATAATTCTCTTTCCTTACAGTTATTAAGACTTAGGAATAAACTGTTGCATATCGTTTCAAGTTATTTATTTGCGATAGGTATTTCCAAATAACTAATTTGAGATATTAGTGTATGCGTGAATTTACACGTAACAATTCGAAAGCAATAAAAAATAGAAAGAGAATAATTGATGTATTGAAATTGTTCATAAATTAAACTTTTATAAAACGAGTAATTTCTACGAACGAGAATTTGAATGCTTTTCACAATACGAAGAAAGTAAGTTTCATTTTTGGATCATTACAATCTGGAAGGAAAATGCAATGCTTAAATAGGAAATGTGAGCACAGAACGCGATTGCTGAATATGTGTGAATACTTATTTTATGAGAGTAATTGTAATCGGTACATTCCCTAACTTCTTCCGTTTCCTTGCTTTTTATTATCTTGGTTTTTCTTATCCTTTCTGATCATTTTCTTTTGCCTTTTCAAGCGTGTTCTTTTGTGATAATAGTACTTTAAAGCTCGAAGTATGACTAATTCACGAAAACATTAGACTGGCGGTTTGGTGTAAGCTATATGAATAACGATGCGCGGTTTATTTCGGGTGTTGTTCGGCTAATTTCCCAATTAGCGAGCGCCACTTGCTCGTGTTGCTCGTGTTGAAGGTGATCGTCAGAGCGTAAGGCGTGGTGTAAGCTGGCGTGGAATATTTTGGCACACAAATGCGCTAGAAATTATGTATTCCAGGAACTCGTTTATTATTACTATTATTATTATTATTATTATTATTATTATTATTATTATTATTATTATTATTATTATTGTTTTTATTATTATTGTTTTTATTATTATTGTTTTTATTATTATTATTATTATTATTATTATTATTATTATTTACGTCAAAAAATGTTAAAAACTGTGTGTGACGTGCTATGGAGAGAAGTTAATTTGAAGTTACATTTATGTCCAGAAGCAAATCAAGGGGCCATCTCAGCATTTGCTCGAGGATCAGGGAAATTGGACGAAAACCTGATCGAGATGGGGGTCATTGACCCAGAAGCTGAAGGACAATACTTGTTACAGGTTCTTTACAATTGTACAATCCAAATAGTATAAAATGCATTAAATGTCATTGTTAAAATTAATATTACTTTTCTTTTGGATGCTCGGTATAGTCTCCAATTGTTTAGAAACAGTTGTGCTGCAGCAACAATTTTACTTGGGCCTTAAACTTTTGTATCGAATTTAATCGTTTAATGTCACCTGGCATTTATGACTGACTCAACGCAACTCGAAACTACACACCTTTTTTATACTAGTCTCAGATGATCCTCACTAGCAGCCTAATTTCTCTTTAGCTGATAATATCAAATAATCTTAGTCATTGTGATATATTTCACATAGACTTTACACACTTTACACACTAGGCTAATGTGCACTTCATCCCTAAAATCTTGAGTAGCTTTCGAAGCTGTATATTTTTCGGACTTTTCCCACCCATTTTGCATAAAGTGAATGCGAATAATTCATTGTTTAGCTACATTCAGACATTATTCGTAATAGACTGATTAACTTCAAAACATCTGTCCGTTTCTCAACCTAGTTTATGCCATTTAACATCATTAGAATATCTGAGACTACCCTATGAACTCTCGCGAGGAAATCTTCGTCTAGTTAACTAGTTTGTTTAATTCACACCATTTCAAACAAAAAACCTTCTTCAGGAAAGGTTCAGTCTCCACTGATGCAATAAAAATGCGATTTTATGCACTATTGTAAATCCAAATTCTTGGAATAGTTAATTCTGAACCAGCGCAAACATGACACTTTGCACCACCCCAAGTCGGAAGGTATGCAAAGGTTCTTATCTAACGCCGGGACTTCCCAAGAGCAGCGTGTGTCACTTGTTTAAATGTCATTCTACGACAAACATTCAAAACTCTCCATGCCTTATGCCACCCGTTATCCGATACTAACCGCACAAAACTATTATTGTTCATTTTGATGAAAGTCTCGCGCAACTCTCTACATAACTCACACGTGTAAGTCAGTTTTATTTTATTTGTAAATATTTCTATTTACTGTTAAAATACTACCGGCTTATCAATAAATATCATCTTAATTTATATCTACGATGTCTCTGGATTATCTCGATCTCGATCCAGGTGAGGTATGCAGTGTATATTGAACTCCGTATCAAAGGAAATAACAAGCTATAATGTAATAGTAAAAAATAAAAGTTAGTATTTTAAAAAACTGTTGAGTTCACTTCAGTGTGAGTATTAACTCTACATAAAAACCGCGATTCCTTTATTGTTCGGTTTATTCGATATTGATGATCAAACACCATCTTATTTCTAAGATATGACAATATAATTAGTACAAACACCATTACACGAAATTCATATCACAACAAAAACATTTCCGTCTGTTGTTCTGTGAACAACACTAGGGCCTAAACCTTTCACATCATTTTACCGAAAGGTACATTCAGAGATCGATTTGTCTTGCTTCACACCCCTTCGATTTTGACATGAAAACGAATTTGATATTTTAGATTGGGGCTTTATAAGAAACCCTAGAAACTTTCTCAAAATGGTTCCAATTTTGAGGGAATTTTGGAGGGTGGCGAATAGAATAATATATGCTTATAAAAATTTTCAATGGTTTTCATTAAAATCCCTGATTTTTCAAAAATCGTAAAAGATAAACTTTTGATCCCCTCCTACAAATATAGCTATTATTGAAGATAGTTTACTTTTTAAATGACATCTGTTCCTTAAAACTATATATTTTGTTAATGCCTTGTATCATTTTTATCAAAATTAATAGATTTTTGTTATTTTCATTGCAATAGTGACAATTAAAACAACACGTAAATATTATTTTCTCAAAAACTGCTCACGTTTTTTATATTTTGTGTTCAAATTAGCAATGCTCACACAAAATGCGTCATGAATTTACAATTGTAATTTTAATTAATTAAAATTACAATTGTAAATAAAATTAATGTAATTTACTATAAAATTAATGTAATGTACTTTTGTAATTAAAATTACAAAAGTAAATTACAATTGTAATTTTCACTAAAAGAACAAATTTTTTCACAAATTAAAGCGCTCAATAGAACCAGGGCCTCTCTCACATTGACATGGTTGTGAGATATTGATGGTTTTCCTAGAACTTTCATAATATAATTTTATACACTTTGAAACACACGTTCACTTGCATAAAAGTCCATACTCGATTTGAATACAATATTACACTAAGAAATAACATTTGAAGCTTTATTTAATGCTAAGAATTCAAATTTACAAAACATGTGGGATAGCTCTTGTTGTACTGAGTTCTTGAATTGCAAAAGTTTTGCATTGCATTTTTTTCAAACGTCTTCCACCTTAAATATTTATTTATACGCTAATCAAGTTTTTTTTCGAACCTGTCCTACAACCTTAATATTGAGGTATAATATTTCTTTCTCACAGTATATTTTCCAATATTAGATTTGCAAATTATTTCATGTACACTTCTTACAAAATATTTCTAGTTTTGCAAAATTTAAGTTGTATCATTTACACGTTTCGAATGATTGCAGAAGTGTAAATATATTACCTGAGATATGGCTCCTCAAACAAATTCAAGACGAAAAACAGAGAAGTTGCCAGATGATAGCGTATTTGGATCAGCATTCAAACCGCAAAATACATTACGCAGCAATGGTATTTTCTATAGTGCAGAACTCTCAAATGATATATAAGGATGGGCGGAAGGACTATCAGAAGGAGGGCGGACGGGTAGGAGGGAGGAAATTTTCAAGAAAATGGCGCCATCGATTTCGATTAAGTTTTGTATTTGGATAGTCTGAAGGCCGTTTAAGAGAATGCCGCGTATCTCATGTTGGTTAAAAACTCTCATATTTGGAAAATTGTAAAAATTCAAAATTTTTATTACATTTTTCGGGTTATTTTGCAAAATTTTAAATTTGTGTTTAAACAGTTTTTTTTTCTCTCAAAAACGGCTGCATTTTTTCTGATGAAATTATTTTGGTGCACCAAAATGCATCCATGGATAGTCTGAAGGACGTTTAAAAGAATGATGTAGGACTCATGTTCGTTAAAAAACCTGATTTTTCGAATACTGAAAAAATTCAACAGTTTTTCGACGTCTTCCTACAACTACAATTATGGAGATACATTTTTTTTTCTTAATGAAATGGGTTCATCAATAACATCTTCAAAAAAGGTCATGTTCAATTTTTCAAAAACATGATTTTGGCGAAATTATGTGTCCGACGTAGGTAATATTTATTTTCTTTAAACCATTTTCTTGAAAACCGCACAACTCTTTTTGATTAAATTGGACACTTAGAATAAAGGACGCTTAAGAGAATGGTGCAGGTCTCATGTTCATTGCAAGGCGTAATTTGGCGGGTAAACTTTAAAATGTAATCGTCTTGCTACAACTGCATTAGTGAAGATATATTTTTTCTTCTTAATGAAATGTGTTCGCAAAAAGATCTTCAAATGAGGTCATGTTGAATTTTTTGAAAATATTAATATTTTTGTGTAATGTCGCGACAAATATAATAGCCCGCTCGAATAGACTGCGCTTCGTTTTTTGCGTCTTCTTATAAGTACAATTTTGAAGATACAATTTTTTTCATAATGAAATGTGTTTATCAAAAATAGATCTTCAAATAAGGCCATGTTAATTTTTTTGAAAATATGAGTATTTTTTGTGTAAATTGGTTGTTGCTGTTTTACTGCACTTCGTGAACGATTCCACACAGTTCGATGCTTCGTAAGTCAGAATTTGTATGTTATTTAATATTGATTTGTGCATTTCTTACATTCGACCTCTTGTTACACATTTACACATCAATTTTTTAAAAATTATTGAAAACCTGTTTGAAATACTGCTAGCTTTTAAGAAATATCAAATTGTAATACTACAATGACTCGACAACAATTTTTCGGAAGCTCATTTTTGTGAAATACGTTTTTTTGTTGGGACATGATTTACCTGAATAAGTAGCAGCTATTTATACATATGCGGCCCATGGCCACCTACGCTGCGGCAGCATGGTGGACCACAGCACAGACGTACAAGGATACACTTGAGCTGGTACAGAACAAAGTTCTACGGCTCGTAGCACGCCCTCCGTTTCGGAAACGATTGAAAGTACTGAGGATGGAACTTGACATCGAGTCCTTCACTCACTGCTTGAGATGGCTTTCGTTTAACGAATCCTTTAATTCTTTCAAACCAACGAAGCTCCGGCAACGTTAAAACAATTAGCTCGACACGTCCTCACTATAGGGCAAAGAAGAGAAGCACTCCCCACTGATATTCTGAAGGCGTGGTGCAACTCAAAAGCCAATTTGGCTATTGACTAAGGCCGGATACGAACCCACACTAGCCCTTACACGTACCAGTAAAACGCGAAATGCGTACGAACTGCAACAAAAGCACCCAAACCTTCGGCAAAGCTGAAAAAAATTCAGCCATCTACTCTACTTCGCAAGAGAAATAATAGAATAGTACATGTTCACCTTAGTAAAGTACATTGTATGTCTTATTGTATTTCTTTCGACTGGTTTAAAAAATGTTATCGAGAAATATTTTTCATTTGCACAAGTATTTTATCATCTATAGAAAACAAAACAAAAAAACACAAACTGCGACGAGACCTTTCGAATCAATGAACACTCACAAATAAATAGATTCTACGAAAATATGAAACGTTTTATAGATGTGTATTATAACGATATATGCGCCCATAATTACACGAATATGCACTAACAGGAAGTATCGGCCAAATATGCACTAACATATTAATCTATATAATTTCATATTCTGACTAAATGTCAAGATATTTCACTTAGTTATGCATTGAAGCAAAGGACAAAAATACGCAAAATCATATAAATTCTCTTCCTTGTAAATAGATACGCACTTTGTTTTGTTTACCTGACGACATATTGACAAATTATAATTAGAAAGTGTCTTTTCACTTTTCATGGAAAATTTTTTTTAAAAAATTGTTTCGAATTCTCGTTTCATTCATTAACGAAAAAGTAAAGCAAAGTTATGTATGCACCAAGAACATTACGTGATGTTTTGCCCATCAAGCGACATTCAACCTCTCGAATCATAGCCCTCGGGGCAAAACATTTAGTATTGCACCCATAGATATCTAAATAAATTTTGGAATTTTTCACTAAATTGATGTGAGAAGTGCAGTATTATGTCAACCTAGACATGCTTAAGATATTAGTGTAGACCTAATTATTGTTTTATAGATCGTGAGAGTGCATGCACGACCAAGTTTTGATTTGAAATTAATAAGAGGGTAAATTTTCATACTTTTTGCTTTGTCTTTGTATTCGGTCGAAATAATATCCTATGGTCTATGGTATCCAAGTGAGTCGTTTGTCTAATGTCATCCAGATATACACGACAGAAGTTATATGTGAAAATATGATTCTCTACATTATCTGTTGTTAGTTTTCATTAAATGAACTACTGAATAAATATCCACAAATTTTGTAGATATCTAAGGGCTTGAAAATGTGTGGTATTAATTTTTAGACGCCAATTTTTAATGTAGAAATTAATGGTATGAAGATAGGATTGTATATTATCAATCGTTATATTCATATCTGTATGTAATGGTTACATTATTTTATCGTCTGTCTGTAGAGTAATATCTAAAGGTTCTGGGTAGCTTGCAGTGTATAAAATATGATGTGATGAGGATGGTAGTGATTATAAATACACAATCCCTAAGAAATTAAATTCTTCCTCTTCAATACTTCGGTTGAATTTCTATTAACGTAATGTTCTTTCGAAAACTATTGTATTCACAACAGCCAACACAATCCGTATTTAATTGAGGGCGCACTTAATCAAAAATTCCAGACTATGAATATCATGAAATCTTCATTAAATGAGCCATTTAGCATTTATTTAATTAAATACTGTCATTGTATCATAAGTATTTTATTACCCAATATTTAAAATACGATCCCAACATTCCCATTACGTTTAATTGCTCTCTATACGACGTGGTTGAGGCACTAATGTAATAAAATATAGGCCTAATACATACTTCATCAAGCTATTCAATGCATATTTTATCAAGAAATTTTTTGACCACGCATTTCACGCGCCCGATTTCTTTAACCCCGAAATTCCTTCCCCCACTTCTTTACTGGCATTTCTTGAACACAGAATAAATAGTAGCAACGAGTGTTGTTGACGAAAATGTGATAACTAGAAATGTTCACTATAATAGAAACTGTTTTTGATTGATAAACGAGCTACAGATTTGATAAAATAGTCCTGTCGAGAAAATATTCATATCCCCAATCCTCTTGCATCTAGCAAAATGAGGGCTCAACAATCCGTGCGCAGATAATACGTATTATCCAATTTTTGCAGTATACTATATGCTCAGAGAAATACATAGAAGACTATGTAATATGGCGTGCTGTTTGAGTACAAGAGAAAGTATCTGGAATATTGACACCTCATTTAAATAAAGCTATAATATACTAGAGTATTTCTATCAATTTATAAAAATTGACTTACTGTTCAGTTGCATATACAGTATAACACTGTTCGACGAACTGTGTCTTATTGACATTCCCTTTCCAAAGCACAAAATCTCTCTGTACATGCAAAGGTTAGGATTGATATACTAGGTTGAATTGGGACCGCCGATACTAACACTTCGGGGGCGTTGGAATTTCCTCACGAATTTATGAGCGAAGCGTGAGGAATGTAATAAGCATGCTAACGTGTTTTTACTTTTTCGCGTACTATGTACGTAGTACAGAGGAAGAATTGTAATGCGCCTACAGAAAAACGGCAGTTTTTCTACAGAAAAACTTGTATTGCGGTGCCTTTCTAAAAAGTAAATAAATCATGTTACAATACGTTTCCACTTTCTTTAACACGCTGTGTAGTCACATGTTCTGGATCCTTGATGCTGAAAAATTGGCAAAAAATATGTTAGTCCGTCTGTGAACAACACTAGTGGATGAACCGTAGCCATGATTTTCACCGAAATTATTATACCCCAATCAATCTAGTCGACGTCGCTTTGAATTTGAAACGGCAATTTTTCAATGATTTTGGGGAGTACTTCATATGAAGTTTCGACAACCTTTTAAAACTTTTCTCAAAAATGGCTCAATTTTTTATCGAATAAAACAATATTACATAATTACAAATTATATTTTTGAAGGTATATAGGTCAACGCATAGAATAACGATTTACATGATATTTTGATGTTTTGTTTTGATTACCCAAATGTATTTTTTGAAAATATTTCTAACATCATTAAAATTTACTTTATAGATGACTTTCATTATTTAATACTTTTCTCACCACATAAGCTACATAGTATCTTTAATGAGGAGCTCCCATTGGAAAAGAATTCAATTCTCTGCGATATTCCAATAGTATTATTTCAATCAAGATAGTTTGGATCCGAAAAATAATATATGAACAAATAAAGTAATGGATTACAATGGACAAACAAATTAATTACTAAAAATTCGAAAATGTACGTGTTTTTTATTAAGTTTTGTATAAAAAATCTATTTCATACAAACGAAAAGTAAACCATCATGTTAAATGAAATGTTCTCTAAATAGTTTGTCTTACATAGTTTGTTAAACATTTTGTGAAAAATTCGTTAAAATTTATGAAAATCTGTATTTTTCTACCTTTGCTCTCTGGTGAGTTCCCACATACAGTGGAAATGGCAAATCCAATACGAAGAGGATTAACGACAAGCAATGAGTTTATTACGACGAGATCAAATAGACAAACTACATAGGCATGGCGGTCATTGAATATCAATGCACTGTAGTGAATAAAGTGGTTCAGGTGTGGAAAACTGAGAGAATAATATAGTATGGTATAATATGTGTGTGTGTGTGTGTGTGTGTGTCTCCATGTAGTCGTAGTTTTCTACTTACATAGTGACTGCATTTCAAGAGCTTAGTTGGAACATTTTTTTAACAAAACAGGTTTGTGTTCTGTTTTGGTTGCAAACGAATATATTGCGATGCGTCTCAAAGTGCGAGGAACCCCGGAAGTAACGTCCCCTTTCCGGTAAATGCTATCCAATTCAAACATTTCGCTTTCTATCGCTAAGAAAATTATCCACGCTAGTACCACCTATCAAGTTTATCATCGAGGAGTTTCATTTTCAACAGGACTCTGTATATGAGAGCGAGAGAAAGAGACAGAGTGCGTGTGTGTGTGAGTCTGTGTGTGTTTGTGTACACCAATGCCCCACTCGCAGTCAAGCCAGACAAAACTCCAGGATGAGAAACGTGATTTGCGGGACGTGCTTCAAATGTTTGGCACTAGATTGACATCGGGCAAATGTAGCATCCTCTGCGAGCGGCACCATTGAACTATGTAGTAACTCACGAACAATCCAAATCTTCACATTTCACTGGAATAAACCACCTTCATGCGAATTTTTTACTGTGAAATTCCGTTGTGTTGCTGACAATGATAAAATAGCTCATTTTCCACGTAAAACAGCAATATTTGTTAGAGTATTTGCATATTTCCTTTGTAGAGACAAAATATGTGCCACAGAATTTGTCATGATATGTTTTGACGTGCATCGTCTGTGTTGAGATTGTGGAAAGGAAATTTCGGTGACAGGGAAATATAAAACCACATACTTGTTAAACATGATTTGATTTGTATAATAACTAATATTTTGTGATCTTATGTATCAAATTTATATCGAACTTTCAAAATAATGTTGCACTGTTGTAAAACTTTGGCAATTGCACCCTTCACTACGATAGCACTACGATGACTACGGTCGTAGTCAAATGTCAAGTCGACTTATTCACTGAAATACAATTTGTGATGAGATTCGTTCACCTGCACGGGAGAAAAGGAACGGAGAGAATGGATCTTGAGGGGATTTATAAGAGTATAGCAGTTGGAAAAACCACATCTACAAGAAAGTTATATAGCAAAAATAAAATTTCCCCTACTAAAACCAATAATCAATAGACCCGTTAAATTACCATACAATACCTCCTAACTGCTTTACAAAACTGTCATACGACCATTACTTTTATATGCATGCCCAGTTAGAACCGATAACCAATCACATTCTTTTTGTATCCACTCACTTCTTCCAATACATCCCAATGTACCAAATCTAACCCCTCTAAGACTCTGCCAAAGCCCAATACACAGAACCCGCATCAAGAACAAATTCCCGTTTTATATATTCCTCCATAAATTCTCCACTAAAAGTATAGTTATCATGTAAAAATAACTCTACCACACTAGTAGTAATATAAGTTGTATTTTAAGTTTATTATACGTTTATTGTAAATTTATTATAAGTATATTTAAGCAATCATAACAAATGCAGGGTGTTTTAAAACTGATCTTTGGATTTTCGAATCCAAAAGAAAATAAAATAAAAAATGAGAGTATAGGCCTATGTGGAGAAGAAACCTAGTGGACCAAACAAGAGGAACGGAAATGGAGGCTTTCCTGCAACACATAAAGCACACATGCAGGCTCAATGACTTTTAAGGTGAGGTCGTATAAAATGCGTTGGACAGACTCGAGGATGTTCTATGTTATCGTGAGGGCCGAGATTCGAGCCTCGTCCTCAACTTGGACACGCGTAGCGAACCGTCACAATTCCGCGGGAAAGTGCGTTGGCCGCGCCGCGACACATTCTCGTGATCGACAGCGCGCGTGAACGAATCGCATCACAAACTGCATTTCAACCAGTTTCTTATAAAAAATATAAATATATATATTTCATGTATAATTCCTCTGAATATGATAAAACTTCTTGCATGTTGACTTTAAAAGAGCTTTTCCCCAGACGTCTCATGTTCTCTAGGAAATTAGTTGCATGGATTAAAAGTTCATACAAGTCAAGTTTCATACAAAACGCCTCCAATATGACAATAAAAAAAGCACAAAGAATATTTAAAATGTTGCGAATTCAATTCCGTCTGGAAGTACGCATTTTTACTCACCGAGGAAACCTCATCACCACACATGTAGATTACTGAGAATATTACTCTCGCCTTCCTCCTTCTGAGTTGTTTACGAAGGACCGGACCACGTTACTCAAATGCCTTTTTCGTTATTTACTCTTACACCACTTGTCGCATGTATTATGTTCAACTTGAATTGTAATTGGAATTTTAGGTATTCCCATATTTTTCGAAAGTTCTTAGAGTTTTTTCTTTGACTGTATCAGTCTTAATTATTCACAAACAGGCGTGAGGTGGGTTGACGTAGTATACTCTTACTTATCTTCATCACCTTGAAGCAACGGTTGCAGCGTCTTCACTCCGCACGTTTCTGCTTCAATAATTACCGCCTTCATTTTGTGGGTGACTTTTTTCAATTAAAATAAACGTTTTACAATTAGTATTATGTTGAGGATATTATCTACACATGTACGTGATCATTGCCTTAAATATTACTGTAGCAAGATCAGTGCGGAGAGCAGAAAATATAGTTCTTTTAACGATCTAGATTATATCGGTAGAACTTATTCCGTCCCCTGGCATGTTTTGGTGTCTTAGATTGGCAAAATGCTTTTTTCGCGAACATACTTTCATGATATTCTATTTTCCATGTTACTCAACAACATAACTTTTAGTTCAAATATAAAATATCAGCCTTTCTATGTCGATGAGCCTTAATATAAGCTTAAATTGTTTTTAATACTAGACAAATGTTTCTATATTATTTCCCTTACATAGAAAAATGAATAATAGATTGAACAGCACATGAACTGATTAAAAACAATATGAATATCCTATTTTATATATTTTACCATGAATGAATTTAATGAGTCAGTCATCTTCTTTGTTTACTATTACACGGCAATTAGGAGGATTAGCAATAGATCATCAACACAACTAGCGGTGTACTAATGGCACATACTTTCTCGTACTAGTTAGTTTTCTAATTTCTTTGGTCACGGTTAGATCTTCGGATTTGTCGCACCGTCTTCTCAGCTACCATCTATCACCGCCCAAACTCCATTTTTTTTCACATTTTCTCAATTTGTTGGTCCCCCAATAGTAGAATTGAAACGTTACTCTAAGATATTATAGAAGAGTAAAACCACAACCCAAATAGTAATTTTCTTTGAAAAATTTGGAACCCTTTTGTTCAATCTGTTGTTTTAGCGTTTAAGGAAATGCACATTTAAAGCAAATTTTCACCCTAAACTTTTGCGCTTTCTAGAAACTTCAGTTACATTACCAGCAATGTATAGAAATTGCTAGTAATGTAAATATTAAAGACATGACAGATATTTTTTAAACAAATTAAGTTTCTGTAGTTTTTGAAAAAAAAACAAAAGAATACGTGAAAGTGGCATTTATGACAGGTTTAGTGTATTTTTCAAATTTTTGTAAATATTAAAATTGTGTAAAATGATGTAAATATTAGCATCGTGACAGCTATATCAAAAAACTACATTTATGTAATTCCGTGTAAATTACATTTATGTAATTTTGGGGAAAAGTAATAGAGTAAAATCGCCTTTTTGTCATCTAATGCAGTAGGACTATTCCTATGTATAAAGAAAAACTTGGAGCCTTTTTGGAAATTGTTTTTAATATTTTTTAATACTGAACATATTTCACTCTATTGCGCAAAAACTACTAAAATTTTCAAAATAATGTATATGATTTGACTGAAATATCTAATTATGGAGAACAAATTTAATTTTAAAAAATTCCAGCATAAATTTTATAGTTGTAGGAAAACGCCGAAAAAAATTCAATGTAAGAAGGACCAAAAATGCAACATACTGCAATTTTCGAAAATTCAGAGTTAACAGTTATAATAATATTTATGTTACCTTTATCAGAGTATTTTACTCTATTCTTATAAGAAATTTAAAGAAAAAAATTGAGTATTTTTTGAGAAAAGATTGAATATGTCCCAGGAGCTTCATGCAAGCACCCCCCCCAATTAAAGAATGTTATTCAAAACCCTAGAGCTTCATGTGATGCCAGATCGAACTGGGAGTAGTCAGTTTGGAAAAAATCCTACATATAGTTTAGGTGATAGTGTTGTACATAGACGACGGACGGGCGGATGGGCTGACTGACGGACGTTTTGAAACGTAATGACTCTTTCGGAATCAAGGGTCTTCAAAAAGTGCATTTGAAATCTCCAAATCGAATTTCCACAGAATTATATAACTTTCTCCATGTTATGTATATTACGTATCTACGTACGTATACGAGAAAGTAATAAGCACATCGATTTACCTTGCTATGTAATAGTCTTAACACGATTCAACAAATCGAAAACAAATTGCTTCTTCCTTACACATTAAGAACATTCGAATTTATCATACTTAATAAATATTATAGTTTTACTATGGTATTACTTTGTAAGCCAGGAGAGAGATTCTATAACGTTAGGCGATTGCAGAGAAACAATTGACTGGACGCGTGCATGCCGCTCTTGCTATAAAACGTATCTTCCTTCATAAGAAACTAATGGATATATTAATGATTTTGTAGCTATGAGTTTCGAATTTAAGATAATAAAACCAAGCTTTGCAGTTGTAAATAGTAACTGCGTATTGATCAGTTCTGGCTATGATGTGCGTACAAAATAAAGGCTGCGTTTGCCACCCGAAGTGGAACAGGAAGCTGCAAAGATAAGGTCATTATCTTGGTGTGATACACGTTTATTATTAGCCAAGGTAATTTGCTTGAACTTGTTTCGAACTTCGCAATGAACTTCTAGCGTAGATGAACAAAGGCGAATGGCCCTGAAATTGACATTAAGATATGCTGTTTTTTACCGTTTACATTATTTGATCGACATTTTCTTTGTAAAAGATCTTAAATAATCATCAGAATACGTACTTTTACATGAATGAAGATGTAATGGATAAAATCTCTTCATTCTAATAGTTTCAAATATAACATTTTAAACTTCTCATAGTTATCATAATACTTTGCAAAAGGGGTGTACAACTTACAAGACCTAACGAATTTCAAGTAAACCTTTAATATGGTTGCGGAACATGTAATAATAAATTATTTTTTAAGTAAAAATATGTAACAATGTACGTAACAAAACTTGTACGTACATATTTTTGTTACAAAAATATGTAACAAAAATTCAAACAAAAAAGTAGTATTATTTCTTTTGATTGGTCACATACTATTTTTTTTAATTTGAAAAATATAAAGAACATTTTAAGAATTAAGACAAACATTACATTTACAATGAAAAGAAGTATTTAATATTAATTATTATGGAGGTTTTTGCCGTGAATTTTTAGGACGAAACAAACCTACGTACCCTTCTCCCTCCTGCGGAGGGTAAGAAGAGCCAGTTATACCAGGTTGTAAATATTCTGGATGGGAAAGATCCTATGACCTAGATTAAATAAAATTGTCCGAGTGATACCTTCTTTCATTGCTATATAAATTTGCGTTGTCAGGAGGAAGAGTAGACCTGGTAACCTGAGCCTTACCACCTAAAATAAGGAATCATTGATCGATTAAAAATTATTCATGACATTATAAGTTAAAATCATTTTTTTTCAAAATAACAAGAATTGTTTTATCGACGTGTGAAATCTAAAATGACTGAAATTAATGTTGCCAGTCACATAAAAAGGGGGGGGAATTATATTTTAAATATAAAAACGAATAGTGTAATACTAATACATATTTTGTTCAATTTATGGAGTTAAAGAATTACTGGTTGCGTATATCAATACAAGTTCTTCATTGATGATTGTGCGCTCTGAAAGAATTCATTCAGAAGTACATAAAATATTATTTTCTGCTTTATATAAGTACAACAAAAACGAAAGAATTATCTACTGTTAACAGTTCCCTTTTTAGGTTATTTTTCTTTAGTACTGTCTTGAACCATATTTGTAATGGGGTCCTGGTGAACCCTTGTACACGCCATGGATTTTTTCATGGTACCAGACAGCACTTTGAAGAACTGGCGCAATACGTTTCCGCATCTTGGGCGGTGACCACCTGAAAGAAAACTAATTTACCTGCAAGATTAATGGATAAATGATTTTTCCTCCGCCTCTTTACGTTTACTCATTATTGATAAAATACGAAAGAGGTATTACTTTTATTAAAACATAGTTTCTTATCCAGAATTAACTTTAAAATGAATAAAACTTTGAGATTCACTGTAAATGACAAAAGTTGAAATTGTGTTTACAAAGTATACTTAATACTAAATTTGGGACTTCTTCGGAATGTCATATTTTTCCTACTTGAGATTTGACACAAGAACCCGTTTCTGAAAGTATGAAAACAATGACAATTGGCAGTTTCTGGCATTTGTTCATCTATCTGGGTGTGAGACCTACGATCTGAATACAACAGGTATCCCCAATGAGCAAAATAATTGCAGCAAAACCACCTCTCAAATGAGTTGTTGATGTGGAAGGTCCTAATTACATAACTCATAATTACAGGTAACAAAATGCATCAGTTTGTTCAGTGGAGACCCTCTCAGAACCTGACAGTACTTCAGGATGCATATTATTAGTAAGTTAATATTATAAGTGTTCATGCGATACTTATGGTACCGTGCAATACTGTCTTTAAGACATACGAGACCAAAAATCAGAATTATGTTTTATCATTATATGCATATTTCACTTTTTCAAATCACTTATTAATTATCTAGGTATGAAGAGAAATGTTCAAAATATTTCTTTAATGACAAAATGAAACGGGTGTTTTAAAAGTTTAAGACCATTACTTCTTTCGGCAGGAATAACTTCTTTATCTGGATAATTATACTTTGATTAAATGGCGTAAAAGATGTTTAATTATTTTTTTCATTGCATTTGGGCTTCTCATTTTATGCGGCAAATCAGCCTGGATGCCATGCATCGTGAAACAATGTGGCATTCGTATGTAACTGCTTAAATTCAGGAGAGAATATTCGGATTCGTTATTTTCAATACCTCAATGATTTTGCCTTATTTTCCTAAGAGAGATAGTATTTGCTAGTTGTTTTTTTTATAAACACCGGTTCATTGGCGTTACAAAGATATTTTCAAATCCATCATAAGGATTAAATCCTGCCCTATTGTTTCATAGAATGAACTACTGAACGGGAATTTAATTTTATAAACGATTTATGTTTAAATAATACGATTGTTTTGTGATTGCAGCAGGGAAACCCATAAGGTCAGTTGTATGAATTAAATCTGCGAGGAACCAGTCACTTAATCGTTAGATGTACAGGTCTCCATCACTGGAGTCGAGAGTAGTGATGCGTCATCGATTATACAACGATGTTTATAATAGATCGACCTAAAACCATAATATTTTTAAACATCGATGTTTTAATGTTGGTTTAGTAACGTCTAACAATACCTTCGAGTGCAACAATACTTAATTTGAAAGCGGCCGTGAAAATAAATTTATAATAAAAATTGAATTTTAATGGAAATAAAGTTTTATAAAAACGCCTCTCCATGTCCGAAATTCGAGGAAAGACGAAGGTAATACCAGGGCACCACGATCATCTTGGGCGAAGGACAATAGTCTGCTAAATGAAGGTAGTACAAATCGGGTTCGTTTGGGTCGAACATAGAGAGAGGGAACATTCGTTATTATTTCATATTTGAACTTTTACAAACTTGTGATTGTTGGCATTTGCATCCACGAACAAAACATCAAAAACTTGTCAAAAACAAAACATCAAAAACGACAAACTTCAACGATGTTAACAAAACATCAATGCTACCAAAACATCGATGTTACCAAAACATCGATCTTAATAAATCATTGAGGTTAACAAAACATCGCTGTTAACAAAACATCGGCTTCAATACTTCGATGTTTTAAACATCAACATTTTTATAGGCTCATGTACGACCTAAAACCATTGGCATCGATGTCGCATCCCTAATCGCGCGCCGCAAAGTCGTTCCACATCCACGGCCCATCAGAGGTCGCTGCCGAAGGCGCGGGGGGCTTAGGCGATGTAGCGAGCGAAGAGGGAGAGCAGGGCGAGGAAGAACACGACCAGCGCCACGCGGTCGAGGAAGATGGCCGCCAGTTGCCACGTATCGTCCAGTGCGCTCCAGGCCTCGCCCCTGCCGCCGCCGCCGCCACCGACACCGCTGCCGCCTCCGCCGCCGTCCACTCCCACGGAATCGCCCGACGACACCAGCGTCGCCCCGTCCTCGCCGGCCGTCCCGGCGGTGGCCGCTGCGCCCTGCATCCGCCATTAAAAAGAAAGAAAATTTATTTCCGCCATTGGCCCTGGCGAGGGGGGCATTTGTTACCATGCGGGATACATGCGCCGCAGCTCTTTGGCTTTAGGGGCAAAATTGGGGAAAAACTTAAAAAACTACTTTTACTGACTTAACGTATGGAAGTAGCCGGCGCTTTGGTCGGCAACGCATGGTTCACATACACGCGGGAAAATATTTTTTTCCTATCTTTTTATAGATTATAAAAATATAGGTTCCTATCTTGTTTTCTTTCTTAAGTCTTGTTTATTTTCCATTCATGTATTCATACGTATGTCCATTTATACTTATTTACAACAGTCATACTTAAAATGTGCACTTTTCACAGGGCTATATTTACCCTGCACCTGCGATGCACACGGGATGGGAAAAGAAGGGCAAGGTGGGCAAGTGCGGAGTGGGAAGGTTGTAAATCGAAATGGAGAAGTTTTAAGAGAGTTTGCAACATTTAATGTACCCCAAATAACAAATACTCTCTTTAAAAGAGAGATATTATAAAATGTACTTGGGCATCAAGAGGATGTAGACAGAACATACCTCGGAACGCCAACAACAAACACCAAAAAAGAATATTAGAGGGCTAGAAATACGGCAAAATGCATTACAAAAAATGTGCATCGATATTCATGGGTTCGGTTTACTGGAAATAGTGAATATGACGTACATGGTCAGCGTACATACGTGAGCACTGGAAGAAGCCTATCATTGTTGGTAGAAGAGAAAGAAACAGAAAAAGAAGAAGAAGGAGAAGGAGGAGGAGGTTCGGTCAAGAAAACTCTTCAGGGATCTTGGCCTGTTTTACAAATTTGTAATATACATACAATTTTGTTCCGTTTGTTGTTTTGTTGCGACAGTTTGATCTTATGTAAAGTGAAATTAAGTCAAACACAGAGGAGTCACTTCAAGTGAAAAACAAGCACTATCGTTGTCTCCTGAATGAAATGGATAAATGTTTCTTATATCAGTTTGCTGAGAAACACTTCATTTCCAAACAGTAGTTCATTGACGTTTTCTTTTATAACGTCCGAATATCGTGCTTAATTTAAGCGGACGCGCTGAGAATAGTTTTAGGTTTTTCCTAAAACTTGTGAATGTCATAATTTTGTACCCAAATTCCTTCAAATCTTGATTATGCAGCTGATTTTAGGCCGTAAGAACTTTGGGACCCTAGTCAGCCGTCAGAACTGTCGCTGTTCACAAATAAGGGTAATGACCGCTCGAGTCCACAGTACCGCTCACCTTGGAAATACGCCCTTCTCTTCGATGAGATAGGAGGACAACTCAGCAACAGTGTGTCAAAAATTGAAAAATTGAAAAAAGCACTTTCTTCCTGAATCTATGCTTTAGAAGTCAGAAAGGTATAGGAATTATTTCTTGCTGCCATCCTCATAGTAAAAGAGTAACGTGCGTTCATCCATGTGTTCATCACTCACGGTTAGGCCCTAGGCCCCTTAGTGTTCACTAATCATGACAAAGAGGTGTTATTCAACGCGTCTTGGTCTCCAGTCTGAAGAACTGATCATTTGTTTCGGGCCCGTCGGGAAGATTACAAGAAACATGTGTCATAAGGTGTTTTCTTAGCGATTAAAACCGTTTTCGGAGGCTTACGATACTCACAGATGTGATCAGTACCTCATTCAATTTCTCCGGAGCAGAGGAAATTGGAAATTGATTGGCACAATTCTTGGTCGGTACCCTCTAGGACATTCTGTAAGAATTCTATAAAATCAAAAATTTTGATGCACTCAATTCACCGTGCTAGTACATTGGTGAAATGCTGTGACTTTGATCTTTCCGGCATTTACACGGGTCGTTACAACTTGATTCATAAAATTGTTTATAAATAAACCTCATTTTCTAATGCAGCCAAAAAATTCAAATGATAGTTTTTCATGTAACGTTTTCGCCAGAAAATGGACGACACGAGCAACGTTTTAAATTTATTTCTATTATGTATGTGCGGAGCTCACTGAATTTTTTAACAAGAAAATACATGGCAAAAGAGGCAACCTAAGCCAGTTATAAGAAACGCGCTGGTGAGTTGTTTTGTTTGTTTTTACTCCGGAAATGACTCGCCCTGTGTAAGTTAGAAATGCGACGTTGCCAACAAAACATCGATGTTTCTAAACATCGATGTTCAAAATAAATAATCGATGTTAGTAAAGATCGCTCGAAAACCATCGATGTTTTTAAACATGATGGACAAAAAATAATCAGGACATTTAAAAGAAACTTTTATTTTGGGATTGGATAATTAAAAAATTTATGAACTTCATTTATAGTTGAAAATTCGACTTAACTTCTTCCGCGGTACTTCGGCCTGATGGCTTATGGCTGATGGCTGACGGTTTATGGATACCAGTTTATAATAATAATAATAATAATAATAATAATAATAATAATAATAATATTGGTTTCGTATATGATTATTGTGATGGTACTTTTGTAAATCAAAAATAAAATATCAACTTCGTAAAACATTGAACATATTACAATGTAGACTTTCACGGCCGGTTTATACATAATTAGACGATTCCGGATTTGTAGGCGAGCGCCGTTGACGCGACCCAATCAGGTGCCAACTTCGCCCATCACCATAAATACTGGTCCCAGAGCCGCGGGAGCGTCAGTCAATTCGGTGCTGCCAAGAACACTTCGCCCCCGCCAGCAACGCCACCGATCATGCCTGCCACAGTTGCAGGCGAAACGTATGGACCAGTCTCCATTAGACCACGGCCTTCAAACCCGGATCGTCTAATTATATAGATAATATTGCTGTTACTAAAACATCGGCTTCAAACAATCGATGTTAAATCCGCGGTTGATTTTATGGAAGCCTAGACGTCCTGCCTCCCTAGTGTTCAGGCACGCAGGCAGGCAGCCATACGCACCCGCGCGCTGAGCCTGCCGAGCAGCAGCAGCTGGCCCGGCGCGTGCGCCAGCAGCGCCGCGGCGGCGGAGCGCAGCCAGTCGGGCGGCGGCGAGCGCGCCTGCACCAGGCGGCGCGTCGCCACGCCCAGCACCAGCGCCGCGCCCAGCAGCACCAGCGAGTCCCGGAAGAACACCACTGCCACAAACGCACGCATGCATTCATTCATTCAAGTTTATGGGCAGGAAAACTACTATGGTCGTTCGTCCCGATAGTGCCGAGGATACATTTTTAAGTACCGGGAGGTGGAGGTGTTCGTACAAGTCAAATTGCGGGGGAATTCTCCTCCAGGTATCTCCCCCAACGGAGCACCGCCCGCAGCTGGTACCAGCTATATGTCCCCGATTGCCCCCCCTCCACATGTGTGACTTAGTAGAGTATGCTATAAGCGTTTGTAAAGTAAGGGCTGAGAATATAACAAAGAAGTGGAAAGGAAAAATTGCGCACGATTCATGACCCGTTTGTTCGGTAATGGTTCATGGTTTGTTCGGTAATTCTTTTGGTGTTAATCGGAGAGACTACCGATCAAAGCAGCCGGCCATTAGGATTCTCCTCCAGACAGCGGCTTAATTCCACATTGCTATCTACCCCACCCTGTCGGAACTCGAACCCTACGATTTTCCAATCAGAAACGCAGCACAGGCAGAAACAATACTGTGTCTGAGATAGCTCAGCCGGTATCACCACTAGGCCATTGAGACGCTTGCGCAGTCATACCGAATGCGCGCGCCACGCCGCGCCACGCCGCGCCACGCCGCCCACGCCGCGCCACGCCGCGCCACGCCGCGCCACGCCGCCCGACGCCGCCCCACACCGCCCCACGCCGTCCCTCGCCATCCCTCCGCCCGCTCCACGCCGCCCCACGCCGCCCCACGCCGCTTCACGCCGCCCCACGCCGCCCCACGCCGCCCCACACCGCCCCACGCCGCCCCACGCCGTCCCACGCGCCCCCCCCCCCCCCCACTTCCGCCCACGCCGCTTCACGCCGCCCCACCACCGCCCCACGCCGTCCCACGCCACTTCACGCCGTTCCACCCGCCGCCCCTGGCCGTCCCCTCGCCATCCCTCGCCGCTCCACGCCGCTCCCCACGCCGCTTCCACGCCGCTCCACGCCGCCCCACGCCGCCCCACGCCGCTTCACGCCGCCCCACGCCGCCCCATGCCGTTCCACGCCGCCCCACGCCGCCCGACGCCGCCCACGCCGCCCCACGCCGCCCCAGCCGCCCCACGCCCGCCCCACGCCTCCCCAAGCCGCGCCGCGCTACGCGACCCGTTCGCACTGAGGATAATAATTGTATATCAACATAGGCGCCACTGATGTTCCGTAACCACTACTCTTCCGTCCTCCCAATACAATTTGGGCGTAAAGCCCCCCCCCCCAGAAAAAAAGTGGCGGGAATTTCGACACTAGCTGGGTAGCTAGAACGAATTCAGTCACAATCTGGAGGAGAATTATAGTGGCCGGCTGCTCTGATAGGTTGTTTTCCGTGATTTCTTCGATGAATGCGAGGATAATGCCGGAGCAGTACCCTAACAAGTGGGTGGATTACGTCTTGTCCTATCCTCAACCCTTACTTAAACACTCTTACACTTACATGCACTACACTTCCACACATGTCGAGAGTCCTTGATATCTTTGGTGGAATTTGCAATATCATACTTTGTTGGTAACCATCGTCTTCTAATAAACATGCAAGCAACTAGCGTTTCAGCATAAATGACAGGGGGCTATCTGTGAAATATCGTTTTACTATGTGTGCGATTACACACAAATCGAGCCCGGCGGCTTTAGCAAAGCAAACTACATAAGAAACCTCTACAGTTTGCCATTTAACAAATTCACTGTCGGTCAGTGATATTGATAATTAATTTACTATATTATTGAGTCTACTGATACAGACTCAATCAATAGAATAAGAAACTTAAGTTGGACTAGAAAATCTGTGCAATTCTATGGCATCAATTGTTTTAATTGTCTAACTTTGATATTTGATGACTGAATATAATTAGTTTTTACTCATTTGAAATTTATTTTCGGGTGTATATTATATTTTATTGATATTTTATATCTATACTTCGTTACATTTTATTTATTGTAAATTGTGCACTTTTTCTGAACACCACCAATTGAACATCATCTTACTCATCGAGTGCTCTATTTTATCAACAATAATGTAATATTCGTCCCGTTGTAATTGTTCTGGGAAGCACAAAGTCCGTTACCTCAATCACGAACATCCCGCCAGGGAATTATACTAGAAGAAGTAGAGTGGGTGGGTCTTGAACCGTTGCGCAACTCGCAAGAGCGAAGCGACTGTCTCACCAATCGCAGGCACGGTGTCCCCGTTGGGCGGCAGGCGCCAGCTCGTGTATTGCAGGTAGAGCACGTGCGCCAGCACGTTGGTGATGCCCATGATGAGCCGCTCCGAGCAGCCGGGCTCCAGCAGCAGGGTGAGCAGCGTCGTCGTCGCCAGCCACTGGCCAATGAGCCAGAGCAGCTTCACTATGCGCACGATTTGTTTTGAATTGAATTGAATCGAATCGAATCTGAATCGATCGAACGAATGCGAATCGAATGGAATCGAATGGAATCGAATGGAATCGAATCAATGGAATCGAATGGAATCGAATGGAATCCGAATGGAATGGGATCGAATCGAATCGAATTGAATTGAATTGAATTTGCCTTATTTTACGTGGCGAGACTCGGCTATCGGCCCGCTTCTTCCGTTCTGACCACGCAAAATTCGTGCGCTCCTTTCATCAACTAGCAGAGAAAGGAGGTTATTTCTTGGGCGGAGAAACAGGCGCATTTTGAATTTAGCTCAGAGGCGTCATTTATTCTTGAGGATCTTTTACATGCAAGTAAATCTACTAACATGGGACAGCCGGCTTTACTTTCTCACCCGTTACGTCGTAAGAAGAGAGAGTATTGTTATCGCTCGCCGGAAATCGGCGATTTGTCGTCGAATGCTTTTGCGTCCTTTTCGTGAAGGCATTTCGAGCACTCGTGTATTGCATCTAGATCCTGACGTTTCCATAATCTGTTGCCGGGGTAGGCAAGAATGCATGAGATGGATGTATAATTGGGGAACTGAATTCCATCACACAAAACAATACTACAAGCACCGAGGGGGTCAACGGACACCATGGGCCAATATGAATGTTCAAGGCCGAGATGTGTTTATGCAATGTTCGGGGAATGCGATGTTCTTCTCTGAGATAGTGCTTAGAGGAGCGGTAGACACAACGATAGACTCTGGTAGATCATTTACGTGCTGAACGGTAGCAGCATGGAAGAGAGTGGGAGCGAAACTAAAAAGCTGATCCAGACTCATTAGAATAAGAAACTTAACTTGAACTAGAAAATCTGTGCAATCCTATGGCATAAATTGTTTTAATGTCTAACCTTGATATTTGTTGCCACAGACCTAAATACATTTGAAGCTTGATTCACCAACATCTCTTTCGGGATATGACAAGGAAACAACTGCAAATACGTTACTACGTCTGTGTTATGGTTTCTTATTTAAACGATTTGGCTCTTTATCTGAATTCAGATTGGCAGGTGTGTAGTTTTAATTGTACGTTTGAATTTTATTTGCACGCGTGCTATTAACTAGAGATAATCAACGAATTTTCGTGGAATTAGTGAGAATATTAGGAAAGCGAAAAAAAGCCGATCTGGTGGCCGAGATCGCTAAGCCAGTAGTGCCGTAGCGATCTCGGACAGAAGAATCGCGGATTCAAGTCCCGCCTGTGGCATGGTTGTATTGTGTTCGTCCTTTCACCCCCTATCATCATATCGTGTCATCCTCACAGTTACTATTGCGTTACAAGCAATAGTGGTCGCTAATGACCTACAAGGTGATGCGACCTTAAATAACAACAAAAAAATTAAAAAAAAATTAGGAACTGAAGACGGCAGTGCACTAACCTAGAGCAGGGGCGACGGCTGTCGAGGTGTCGGCGGCCGAGTGGCGCCGCAGAGCGAAGGTGTATTCGATGGTCGGGTAGTAGTCCGACTTGCCGTGCTGAGTGAGCACGACACGCGCCGAGGCCCATTTCAGGTCCCACAGCCCGTTGGGCAGCTTGTTCAGAGTGATCTGCAAAAAGACGCCGAAAGGTGTGGCCTTCACTGAAACCGCTCTCCAAGCCGTGCCCCTCGGAACGCGTTTATTTGCGAATGTTGTCGATTATAATAGTTTGTTCCGGTTTAAATCGTAGAAATCGAGTTAATATCTAGTGTGAATAGGTAATACTCGCATAGTGTGTCAATAATTCGGTAGTTAATAGTCCCAATCGATAACCCGGATTCGACTCTCGCGCGGAAACGTTTTATGAAGAGAAGTCTGTATGTACTCCTATGATGTATGTGTATTTGGATGACTATACGTATGGGTGCATGCGTGTATTTATGGGTACATGCGTGTATTTGGATGACTATACGTATGGGCGCATGCGTGTATTTATGGAAGCATGCATATATTTATGGATACATGCGTGTATTTATTGGTGTATGCGTGAATTTATGCATCCATGCATGTATGCATTCATGTTTGTACTTATTTATCCATGTTTGTAATCCATGCATTCACGTAATAATAACAATTAATTATCTTTGTATGTATGCATGTATATTACGTGTTGTATACGTGTTGATAGTTTTCTATTGGTTTTTGTTTACGTTTCATTTTAGAAACCAAGTCATGTTTGTTTTCAAACCCAAAGGCATTATCCTTTTAACCAACGGATTTATGAAAGTAATTCATTATTAGTATTCTATGACCGCCGGAGGGCGAGCGCAATGCATGGTTGAACGCGCAGAAAATAAACGTTCTCTTTATTGGTGAGGTCTGGAATGAACAAGTTTAAATAAGCACAGTAGTATTATGTGTGATATTTTTTTCATATTTATTTTATATATTTTATTTGTGTATTTTTTTCTAATTTGCTTCCTAATGTACTAAATATCAATAAATTGATTCACTGATTCTTGCTAATTAGTCTTTGCGTTTCTTTGCAAAAGGCCGAAGCATAATATTGCACATCAATGTAAAAATTGAGTGAAATAAATAATAATAATAATAATAATAATAATAATAATAATAATAATAATAATAATAATATCACTATTCCTATTGTTACAAAGTTCCGTACTACTGTCATGATTCATTTATTGGAACCCCCGAGAGTTAGAAAGTTTTTTGTTAATCAGATTAGCGGGATTGCCACGTTATAGATATATACATACAACATATACATACACTTGTATGTACTACAATGGAGGTATGTGTAACTGCAACTCAGTGCACCATACCCCAAATTCTGAGCGAGAACATCCCCGCTGAGAACGTCTGACCGCTATTATTAATGTAATGAAGTTGACGATAAGAGGATAGAAAGATGTGGAGAAAGAGGTGAGGTAACTATTTATTTAGGTTACGGTCATGTTAGAATGTAATTCGAAGAGTCCGCCTATGAAATTAGCTCTTCTTTCCTTTGCACTGACCCCTGTGCCGGAGATGGTGAGGTTGAGCGTGCTGGCGAGCTGCGACCAGGAGCCCATGACGATGGAGCACGTCTGCTCGTCGAAGGGCCAGCGCGTGATGTCCGGCACGCAGTGACCCAGCAAAGTGGTGGGAGGCGCGCACAGCACTTTGCCCAAGTTGCTCACCTGGCAGTACGTGGAGGGCAGCCCGAAATGCATGTTTGCGTCATCCCTGAAACATAAGAAATGCAAGCATCCGTGTCGGTTAAGGGCGGTTGAGTGAAGTTCACGAACCCTCGCCAGTCAGCGCAACTCTATCCAGAGAGGGAAGGGTCCGAAAATATTATCCTAGGAAACCCATGAAATAAATGTTTTTAAAGTCGTGTTGTTTGCAAAAATAACCCACCCTTCTGTGTTCTATCTCGGTTCAGATAGATGACAAATTGTTCACGTCCATTTTGCAAGATCTACTTATTATTTTCTTTATTTTCCTATGTTTTGTTCAGTGCTCATTACTTCGATCAAAATGTAGGATGTTCATTCATTCAGTTTTGGGGGAAATATTACATAAGAAACTATTTAATTTTTGTGTCCCCTTTGGGCGTCGTTGGGTAAATTAACTTATCAAATTAACACGCCTGTTTGAAGAATTTGGAAACTAGTGGTGTTACAAAACGGCACAGACTTTCTTACACTACTCGTAGTTAATTCCTTTTTTTTTTCAAGAAGAGGCTAACTTATGAGTTTTGTTCCGTTGCTCTTCCCGGCTGCTATCTTTCGGTGACTCAGGGACCTGCCAGAGCCTCCCGAAGTTAGTAGGCACCGCTTCCCTGGGGACAATTCTCAGAGAAGAGCTCCCTCATGTACTCCGAAAGAAAAGTGGAAGTAGCGCTTAGGCCCTTCTCGATCCTGAAACTGGGTTAGGTGGCTCAGGGCAGCAAATGATATAATTGCATGCTTCTGACCAGAAGTTCCTAGGGTTCGATTCCCGATGGTGGCAGAATTTTCAACACTGACTTATAGCTAGGTCGCATTCAGCGTTGTCTTATGGAGACGTCTAGCGTCCGGCTGCTCTGATCGGTAGTTTTCCGTGTTTTTTCCGATGAACACCGGATCGGAGGCAAATGACATATCAGTACACTAACAAACAATCCACGGATCGCACGCGATATTTCCTTCCTCGTCCTTGCCCAACAGACACATGCACGACAGTAGCACACATGCCGGGAGACCGGTAGGAAGCTTAGAGCATGTCCCGGCTGGGGCGCTGCTTCGCTGGTGGGAGATACCTGTTTGGGCAGAATCCCCGCTAGCCGACAGTAGGTCGGCGCCGGATCTCGCCATCCAGTGAGAGGAAATATCTCCGCCATCTCCCGCGATAACAACATACATTACATTTAGGGGACTAATGTCCTTAACAGTTGACGCTCTCGGAGACACTCATCAACCGATCCTGTGTGTGGTAGTCTGTGCACCCATCTCGGTGCTTGTATCATTGATCCGGCCATAGGGGGCGAGGTCCACAATTAGTGGATGCAGCTCTCACACTCCGTCACTGGTCAGGGCAAGGGATGATGGATGGAGTATGGACGGTATTGACATGTCACACGATGGACTTAGAATGCCCTCACTCCACCAACACAACTGAAAACGTGAATGCTTTAATTGAGATTCAAACCCACAGAATCCCTTGGACGCAGTTTCTCTGACCACTGCAACGTGAGGCTAGTTGATTCGACCGAACTATTTGTAAATGTATTACGGTTATGTAAAATTATAATGATTTAATATGAATGTGGATCTTCTGTGTAGTTCAGTTAAAATGGTTCAATTATCTCTTAAAGATTTTTTTCTTCAATTTTCTGAAAGAAAATATTGAAATACACATATAAAGATGGCATAAATCCTTTTTTCTTTCTTCACTTGGATTTTCGAAAATTACAAAAGTTTTTAAAACGTTAGACCTCCTCGTACAACTACTTCATTGAAAATGTATATTTGTCTTCAAAAAAAGTATTCTTTGCAATTAATTCATTCATAGTAATTTATTCTTAATTTTCATGTAAATTTTTGAAAATACTATTAGTTTTTACGAAAGTTTGAGTGAAATATTGTCAAATACCTTAAGTACTCAGCATATTCATATAAAGAAGTATAATGAGAAAAAATTCCAAATAAAATTGAAATAAAAATAAATATCATGACTATCTAAACCCAACCTCACGCAAGCTGTGAATTTATATATTATTGCGCGCCGCGAAAATTAACGAAAGGTACCACCAGATATCGTTTAAATAGCGCCACATTTTATAGCGACCAGTTTAATATTTTGCTAAAGGAGACTTTCTAACCGAAAAATCTCTTTTGGCAGCGTATCCTTAAACCACAAGTAACAATATGCAAAAAACAAGTTTATTTATTTCCCCAATTGCTTGAGAAACTCTCTGTCCATTGGGATTCCTTACGTTGTCATGAGGGAAATATCAGGTTGCCAGATGTCGTCGCTCAACATCTTAATAGAGCGCACATTTCCAAAGTCGCCGGGATTCCATTTTAAATTATTATCGGTCCACTCCTGTAAAATATTTAAATTTAATTACCGATAATGCATTTGTACTGTAATTCAAATAATGGAAAGCATGTTTTCAAATCCAATTACCCAGATTGTCCATGCATGGATCTTCATCTGGCTGTCATGTTCCAACTGAAAAAGATAATCGTGAATTTGTTTATAATATATTTTTTCAGCACTCCAGCATGGAACTTAGTCTTTAACTTTACTGTTTATTGACTGGAAAGTGTTACTTTTCGGTACGCATGCTGCATAATAGACTTTGCCGTGCGCGTTCTACAAAGAAGATATGTTCCAATGAGCTTAAGTTATGTAGAGAGGAATTGTGTGCAAATGCAGCCTGTTTGAAGCAATTTTCACTACTGGATGCCGTGTTTTCTAATCTCAAAACAAACTAGAGTTGTAACGGGTTTTTACCTAAAAATACATGATTTGGGCGTTTTTTGGTGTAGTATTTGTAGATATGTGAGTTTAAACTGCAACCCACGTGTTAAGTATATAATTTAAACGAGAAAATTGACAAAAGTATTGGAAATAGAAGGCCTGGGGATATACTTTAATTTTCTGTACTCAATATGTAATTATATTAATATATAAATAATTAATATATTTGAGCCCTTTCCCTTAATGAGATCTTGGCTAATAATCATAATCATAACAATAACAATAATAATAATAATAATAATAATAATAATAATAATAATAATAATAATAATAATAATATGACTGTTAGAGTTAGTTCTGTTCAGTAGTTACGTTTAGTTCAGATTTTTATTGACATTCCATAGGTACTGGTAAAGGTGTAGTAATATTACATTAAAATGTATTAAAACCATTATGACAAGTTCCTTAAAATATTTGGTTATATTCGTATCGAAGTTTCTGAGACCGCGGTTTGGTCTCAAATTATTGTTAAGCACATTTCCGTTAAGATCAATTAAATTTAAATTTTTAATACTGAATTTTAATAATCGGAAATCTAAGGTTCAAAATATTATTTTTAAATCAAGTGTCACTACAAAAAATTAATTTGTACTACGAACAAGCCAACTTAAATTTAATTCCTTAAATTAATCTAGACTAAACTCAACATGTTTTAAATATTACGCCTCTTCTAAATGATATGATAATTTTTCGATCGAATTCACCCTTACGCGAACATTTGGATGTGGCCACAGAAAACATGGCAACTGTCCCCTCAAAAAGTTTCAAATATGGCGGGCACATCGCCACTCTATAGATTTATATTGTTCTGTCTCGTTGACGTGTGCATATGAAACAAACGAGTACTAAAAAAACAAGGGCGCCATCATGGAGCTATGAATACATGAATTCCTATAAGTATTCCTAGCTCCTTGGGTGCCATGAATCAATGTGGCTACTGCCTCGCATATTTAGCACGATCCCAAGAGTGTAAACTTGTATATTCCCATGAATTCATACCTCCTAAAAATAATGCATGAAACGCATACGAAGGCCTATGTCTCTGGCGAACTCATTTGGAGATGACGTACTCGGCTTCTAATGTCGCCTCGTTCGACATTTCATTCGATCGCCGAAGACTCATTTTACTACCGACTACGTAGTTACGAAATAGTAGTGTACGTCATAAGGACGAAAATTGTTGACGGTGAGATGTTTCCTGCCGAGACGACGTTAGGAGCCGAGGCTGGAATTTCTAACGAGTAATGTAACACTTCCGCCCGTGTGTCGTAACATGTTTTATTTCATAGTACGTCACATTTCCTTACTTTTGTTTTAATTTCATATTACAATATTTCACGTAGTACGAGTGCCAATAAAGGCCTGGCCCCTGGTGCCCATGGCACCAGAGCCCTCTGGAATCTTCATGTCTTTGAAACAATTGCAGTTCTCTGAACACTTTAAAATGGAATTAAAGATATGCTTCAGAATTCGATAATATACAATGAAGCAATTTAGTAATTCATATCTCAAAAATCAAAAGAAAGATATAAAAAAGAATATGAAATTTGTTGTACCTGGAACAATACAAATAATATTAACATGGTTATTAAGGATGTAATGGCGGCTTTCTTTCTTACCTGCATTCTTATCGTGCTTTGTTCTCTTTGTCATCTTGTGATACTGTTTTCTAAATTTTCCTGCATTAACCTAGTACGTTTCCTTATTATTATTAATATCAACTACATTGTTGGTGCTGTATTTATAAAACAAATACAGAAACGTTGGTATAAAATATCCAAGATTTTTTTGTCTTTGTTTGAGATTTCATTACGGTACACTGTACCATAAAGTTCCGGCCTTTGAGGCGTGTAAACAGTCGAAATGCGACATAGAATGAAATCAATTTAACATTTGTGATATTCGAGAAACTTACCAAATCTATCGTTCGAACATGCATATTCAGTACGGTTGTAATTGTTTCAGATTGGGCTGCCGGTCGCACTGTTCTTTCGTAGTCTTGAAGAAGACATTTCTTCAATTCCTTTTCATAATTCAGATGCCGTGTTGGACATGTTACTTGTGACGTTCCTGTTGAAAATGTATATTTCACAGTAACACTTTCATTCCTTTTAATCTAAAACATTAAAATATATTAACTATGGTTTCCAGAACAGATGAACTGGATTATCAACTTACACTTCCCCGTACCGAAAATGTAACCAATGTTATTTACAGTACATGGTAAATAATTAGTGCCTTTACCTTAAATCATATTTTTAAGCTACCGTCATCACGGGCGACCCTTAGGGTACTATTTGGACCCACGCGAAAAAATGTTTGAAGCGGTTTTGGACGCTTATACATTGCATTGACCATTTAGTTTGCAGTTGCATCTGTGCGATGGCAACACAGTGCAGCATTAATAGCTATTAACATGCCTAGAAATGTTATGAGTGTTATAACAGCCCATGCCAAAAGCTAAAAATCGAGGCGGAGCATAGCGGACGAGGCAGTAATAACACTTAACATTTTGTGGAATGTTCAGCGTTTTATCGGTTACCATAAAATATCAATTTTTTTGAGAACATTTACGAAATTACTGCGATATAAAACACGAGTTCTGTTGTTGCGGCACGATAATCGATATTGTTGGGTATTGCTTGCGATATATCTATTTCAACAATACACCTTTGTACGTGGTGGCTCGAGAAAGATGGACGCTGAAAATTCGTCTGTACCTCAAGAAATTTTTGATGCACCTGCTGAAACCACACGAGATTTAATCCCTGAAAAATCAAATGCGCGATACGAGAAGGCGTACCAACAATTTAAAGCTTGGTAATTACAAAATGTGATTTTTTCGTAATAATGTTGACTTGCGATGAATGGGTGGTTATTTATTTAGGTTACTAAGGATGTTAAAACCCGTTGTTAAGGTTTTTAAATTTCTTAACCTACAGGTAGATACAAGTGCACTTAACAAACTTATCGGGTTGCATGTTAACAAGGGTTAAAGACGCGTGTGAGCGATAAACGCGTTTAACGTAATTCGGTAATACACTTCTAAGTTACAGCACTCTAATAAGTGTATGGGGTCGAAATTGGCCGAATTTGACCGCAAACGTTTATCTCTACACTGGTTTTCAAGAGAGTTGATCTACGGATCAGTTTATATTTTGGTAATGATATATTTGTAAATAGAAATGTTATGATAATCTCTTCTTTAGTAGAACGCCTTCCCCATTTTTGTTAGATTTCCTAATGGTGAGCACATAATCTCAACCACCGGGCTACTTGGACCCACACTCAAAGTGGGATCAAGTAACCCAAAACTTTACTTTTTATCTTTTTAACGCTGTAATAGTTTTATTTCGATATTTAAAACGTCAACAAAAGTGATTTTTTTCTTGTTTTTACAGTAATTTGTTCGTTATAATTCACAAATACAAAATATTTCCAGAAATCGGAAATATGCGGATTATAAAAACTATCGCCTTGAGGAATGTTTTGCAACAATTGTCGGGACTTATAAGTCGATTGACTATAAAATGGGACTGAAGAAGAAATCCATTCAGAAATTGGACCATCCAAAAATGTTTACTGAAGGCGAAAAATTAGTCTTTGTAAGGCACCGTGACCAAATCAATAATTTCAGATTTTTTATTAATGAACTCGATTTCAGATTTGTTGAAAAGTCTTACTTATCTATGGGTTAAACTGTTGTTCTTTTCGAATATAATCTTCCAGGGAGAGAATGGGTGAAATTATTTTTTTAGGTATCCACAGTTACCAATAAAAAATTGGATAATAAAAATTGTATTTCAGCTATTGAAGTTCTCTTAGAGTTTGTAATATGTTTACAGTCATGTATTGCACTCGAAAACCTGGAAACACGTGGACATGTACGAAAACATTACGTGGGTTCAAGCAATACCACCTAGATTATCGAATCTAGATGGTGTTGGTTGAAGTAGCCAACGCAGAAGAATAACTTGAATCCACTTTTCAAAACAATTATTTGCGATTTGTGTTAAATATATCTTATCAAATTACTATCGAACACTTCACAATATACCTGTAGATCTATAGAAAAATATAAACATGTATTTTAGTTTTAGGATTAGTAAAGGAAAAACTACGAAAATATTTTTAAAAATTGGGTCCTAGTAGCCCGTGTTTACGGTGTAAGACAGGAAAATTTTCCTTCATGCTTGAAGAATGCTGTATAATTGATTCCAAGAAACTCCTGAAGAAATATTAATTTTTTAATGTAAGCAAGAATGGATGAAAGTGATATGAAGGACACAAAGAGTGTTACAGAGCAGAAAAAATTTATTCGTTGTATAGTTTACTTTTTATAGTGTCGTTGATAGATTTATTGGACGAACTTATAGTTTTCTTTCGCTTCAATAATGAAGGTGTATGAGAGATTCCAAAAGTTTAACTTTTTTAATTGTGTAAAACTCAATTATTTTAGTGAAAAAGAAGCACTTTGCTCAACTGGGATAATATAATTTAAAGAAAAAATATGGATCCATTTCTGGGAAAATTCTCAAACATGTTGGTAAAAAATAGTTTAATGTGATGTCACCGACGCTATAAACTGTTTTAAAAGTATTTTCATTTGTTGAAAATTTCTAAATGTCATGCATAACCTTGTTCAAATACGTTCTTACAGTCTCTGACACTGGATATATCATTGAATCGTAGTAGCTGATACTGTTGTCCTCCCAATCAAATATTCCGAACAATCATTGGTTTTGCATGTTACCTCCATACGGAATATGAATTGGCCATTTTGGAAATTGTAATCGCCGTAAAAAATACTCCCAGGTATGGATGATGCAGGGTTGCCAGATGTTACGAACTCTTTCCCCGCCACTTCTACGAAATTGCCCCAAATAACCTCTCTAATGAAACAAAATTCCTCGACTTTGAAACGAAAAATATTCTTCAAATTATGGACAAACGGGATGAGCTGTTCCGAGCAATTCCATTGGTAAATCTCTTAAAATCAAAAAATTCATATCAACCAATTGTACTTTCAGCTGATGGAAACCCAATTCTATCTTCGTTTTTCTCATGTTTTGTTTTCTCTATCCTGTCGTTTATTTATCTGTTTTGATACATAAAAATGGGACAGAATGTTAGTCTGTTGTTTCTTTTTATTCATAATAAAATATTAATAATTATATCGTGACTCCGGATGAAACTAATTTACCAAAAAAAACCGTCCATTTATGTTCCCCATTTTTTTCCTCGCGGCGAAAAAGAATCCCCATTTTGGGGACAAAATTCCCCAATCTGACAACCCTGGGATGACGCGAATAGTTAGAATTTAGTATATCTAAATTTCGTACACTTTTTTAATATGCACAATTGTGCACATAAAAGGTTACCTGGAAGCTATTCTTCAGTGTTATTCTCGAATAAGATCATTCTCAATTAGTTTCAAAAATTCTGTCGTAAAATCTTTTCCAACTACATTTGATTCTTCCCCAGATTTGTTTAATTCGTCTATATTTTTGTCCCTTAATTTTCGAAGAGATCAAAATTCCACAAGCCTAGTCTAATTTATGTTTACTTTTTCTTCCACGTTTGCTCTTTTAATAGTTTTTAATGCCAATCTACATAAACATTAACAGGTGACTGTTTTCTATTTTTATGTGAATAACGCATTAGTGAAGTTTATTGAGAATAAGTATTAGTCACATTCATTATCGGTATTTCCATGCTTAAGAATGTAAATGTGTGAAGTCAAACGTGAGATCATAAATGTTCTTTCATTCTCTAGCATTACTCACAGTTCGTTTTTGACTGTATTCACTTTTAGCTCATCAATTTTCATCAAATTCCAAGGCAATACTGTTTGTAGGCATTTTTCACAGTTACTTGTAAAAATACAGTAATACGAATGAAAATGAAATTAAATATACCGCGCGATTTTTGTTAACTTAGTGATGGCAACAATCAGTTTTGCCATCCTCATGAAAGAAAATTATGTCGCCTTGTAGCAAAATTGCCTCTGGGTTCAGCAGTGCCAAACACGTCGTGCCCAAACACGCAAAACCAAGTTTTCGAAAATTTCTTAGAATCTTCAATTTGGAAAAAACGAATGATCAATTCCATACCAGGAGATCGAGACGCGTCGACTAACACCTCTTATGTCTCGATTGGTGCACGGGAAGTGGTCTAACCGTTGTGACAGATGCGCATACACGGACATCAGCAGTTACTCAAATGGGGATAAGTTCATTTACAGTACTTCCAAAATCTAAAAGATCCTTTTCAAATTAGCAGGGACTAATGTGAAGTCAGAATATAAATTTCTAGAAAAGCGTACGTACAGTTCAGAAGCTAGTTTTGTTTGTACTATTATAGTTGTCACCAATTCATTACTTACTATAACATTTGCCTCCTTTAAAAGAATATCATTGAATTATCCTAGTACCGCAAGCAAAATACACCTCTTAAGGAGAAGGAAAAATCATTTAATCGCTACTCTTTTGCGAAAGTAATTCCTGAGCACACAAGCTGAGCACATAAGCTGAGCATTAATGACAAACCTATCCCTTTCGAAGTCGGCAAAAAGCTTTTTTGGATGGCTGGATGGCTACGGTTCCGCAGGAAGGTAATATTTGAATGGAAGTATCATACATCAAAACAGGTACGTAGCTTTTCCACGTGTTTAAAAGAAAAAGCTAGTGTGAATGCGCGGCATAACGAATCGTTTCCTTTTAGTATTATTTGTCAATAATTACTCAGATGTTTAAGAAATGCATGACATTATTTTAAAATGTACAGTTGAATCAATTTATGCAGAAAAGATCGAAGCCACAGGAATCGATATGGCTGAAAAATGGTTTTGAAAGTTAGGACTTCAGTTAAAATGTCAAGCAGCAATGATGTTCACTAATATTAGATATGTGTTTGATTTGGCTGTAGAAAAGTAAGATCACTATACTGAAGATAAAAAATTCGCAAAACATTATTTCACGCCGAATTAATATTAGGTCTCGAAGATTAATGAAATAAGGGAGGTTTACACTTTCTGGAACAATACAATCACTATTCACAATCAACTCACAGTTCAACATCTTTCTGAAGATGTAATGGAAATGTTTTATGTTCACCAAGATCTACATGTACGCGGTAGG
>BOPP01000042.1:9107555-9117824 GCA_017312745.1 Gryllus bimaculatus
AAAGCACCGTGAAAAAACAAATACAGATTTTTTGTGAAAGGACTCGTGAGTTAGACGATTGCTGGATATTGCGTTTACATACACTCATAAATCTTTGTAATTAAAAACATTCATCGGAATTAAGAAAACTCGCTCTATTAACCCTAACAACAACCTTACACTCATGTTTTCTTGAAGAGAAAATGTCGAATGCTTTCAATATCTCGAGTGCAACACACAATGAGATCTGAACAAATGACGGCAGATAAACGTATATTCTATTCATTTTCTGATTTTATTATCATTTAGTGCTTTTACTTTAAAACCGGTTAATAATATCAAGCGATAAAACATGGAACGTACTACCTTTGATTTAACGCAAATTTCACGAAACTTCGTTGAGTACAACGCTCAAACAACTTTCCAAGCTAAAACTTTTAGGTTTTAAATATAAATCTTTTTGTCATTGTCTACTTTCCTGGAATTTTAATGAAAATTGAAACTATGTCATATTTAAAAATGCACTTTCCTCTACTCGACCAAAACAACTCAAGAAAAAGTTTGTCATTTCCCAGAAAATGTTGAAAGTGTCATAGAGGATTCATATAAAAAAATTAAAATCTTACTAATATCGCGATCGGCACAATTAGCTCTTACTCCTGACGTTATACCAAGTTCAAGCCCAAAAGCTTCTAATCGAACAGAGTCATACAAATCGCTTTTCTGGCACACGATTGTATGTATTATATCCTCTCTGCATGCGCCAACCTCAACAACCTTCGGAACACCAATAATAGACCTTAATCGTGGCCTGTTTGCGTAGATATAACTGGAAAGAACCTTAAATACGGATTTTACAAGTATTGGAGATCACATTGTAGAGGTGATACTAATATTTGTTCTCTCTGTACCATTAATCTACAGACATGGAGGAAAAATAATAATTTTAATTCATTAAATACTCTCTTTTCCCCCAGATTATACTTTCCTTTCATTTGCTATCATTTACATTTTAGATTTTTAAGTAATTTTTACGATTAAAACAAAATTACTTCAGAATCCTATTCGTGAATCCGCATAATTTTGTTGGAATAAAAGGCATTTGGTTACGTTTGGTTACTGGTACGTACTGTAGTTTGTTTAAAATAAAATGTTGGTTCAAGTTGTAATTTTATAGTGTCTTAGAGGAAATGTTACAAATGACTAGGATATACAGAGAAGTCGAGTATGCCAAGTTTTGGCCTATGAAGATGTGACGTGTAATTTCATATAACAAAGTTAGTTTGCCCCTTACTGTTAGGCAACTTCTCATGCAGTAATGTCCAGCGGGTTCATTAAATATCTTTGAAATGAGAGTGATTGTCTTAAATAATATATACTTCAGTGTTTCCAAGTTTTTTAGGCATTCAGTGGTAAACAGTTTTATTCAGATTAAAATGTATTTTCATATTCGTTTTGGAAGATAATGAAACCTATAAATTCGAGACGGTTGGTGTGCTTTACATCATGGGGTATACTTGCAATCAAAGATCGATTTATGCGTCTCTCTGTTACAATGATTCGCAACTCTTTACGGAATAATCTCAATTGTCTGAAAACCTAAACAATAAAGCCATTAGACGATTTCCATATTTTTGTAAGTTTTGAAAAGTGTGCTTTACCACCGTGTTACGTTGGAGGTCAAAAATCAACTGTAAGTCTAGGCATGAAGTTTATGGTTAGTTACTTCTCAAGAACATCAAAAAGGAGGGCGCAGACGTCCAAATATTCGTGGAGCTCCTGTTCCGCGATAATATGTATTGGAGTGTTCCCGCTCTCGGTGATTCGGAAGATCTCAGCAGCGGCAGCCAGAGCCTTATTAGTGAGTGAGTGAGTTAGTTAGTTAATGCATTACTTTAAGTGGCGGGACTCGGGCCATCCAACTCGCACTTTCATCTGATCACGAAAATTTTGCTTCAGCGTCTAGTGGGGAAAGGAGGTGTTTCGGGCGAAGAAACAGGCGATTTTGAATTTATCTCAGAGGCTTCTTTTAGGCTTGATGTCCTTTTACATGCAGTAAATTAATTATATGGTCTACCGTATCTGCTGTAAGGTCTAAATCTACTACAACCGGTTCTCTCCAAAGATCAGAATGTGAGTCATTGAAGTTTACAATCCGAAATTTTGAATATGAAGGACATTTTTTACATATTTCTCCACAAGAGCTATCACTCCTACGTAGACAACTTAGTTATATTTGAACGATTGATACTGGAGTGAGGTCTTCTTTAGCCTAATCAAATTTCGGCACCTCCCGTTGAAAAGGTTTTTGAAAATTTAAGAGTGGGAGCTGGTTCCTCCAAAATAAAAATGTCAAGTTACGAGCGTGTGCCAAATAAAAAAATGATCGCAGCTATGTGAGAGCAGCATTCTAAAGAATCTTCGAACGTTCACAATATTATGGTATCACTCCCGATAGGCGAGTTATCCATGGTTACACTTTCCATGGTGGAATGAGAAGTGTTTAGAAACATTTTGAAAGTGGCAATTTTCCGAGGTGACCAATCCAAAATAACACAATGAATGTGAAGTTGAAATAAAAATGCAATATTTAAAAAAGTGCTTACGTGTTTCTGTTTCAATGACTTGTAACTGTGATAATTTTGGTATTCAAATTTCCCGTTAAAAATATGTCCCAAAGTCCTGAAGTCTGAACTGGTGGCTGAAGTCGAATTCGATGCGCAAGAGCCCATTCATATCTTTCCACCAAAGATATTTTCTTGAAAGATTTTAAGTGTCTTCTGGTACTTACTTATATTCCGATTGAGTGATTTTTCACCCCATTATTCAGCTAAGTCCTTTCTACAAAGATTAGAGAGAATTGCCGTTGTAAATATGGCATTGGTTCTATTTTCACTGTTAACTCTGAATTTTCGAAAATGACAGTATGTTGCATTTTTTGGACCTTCTTACAATTACTCTACCATAGAAAAAATATTTTATCAAATGAAATTATCCCACCATTAGTTGTTTAATGAATGTCAAGTACAATTTATTTAAATATTAGTAGTTTTCGATAATTAAAAATTAGTAAACTTTTTGTAAGGTGTTTAATACAAGGAATAACGAAACATAAACGCCACTTTGATTTTTTTCAAAAAGTACAAAAAGCGTTTTTTAAAATCTCTCTCACATTCATTATATTTACATTACGCGCGATGTTTTATACAGAATTTAAATTTTGTAGATTTTTTTAGAATCCCAGAAATGTTCGATTTTTTTCAAAAGCGGAAGCAAATTTTTCAATGAAAATGAACAAATAGAACCAGAATGTACTCTTCTACAATATTCAAGTCACATTTCAATTCTAACATTAAGGGACGGAAAAATGGGGAAAATGTTCAAAAAATACTTTGTAGGAGCGGAAGATAGCAAACTGGGGAAATGATGGAGCAATGACGAGAAGCTATCCCAGACTAAAGAAACAAGTTGTCTAAAAGCTCACACATACTTAAGCATCATTAGTTAATTGAGTTCACAATTTAAATTTCTGAAAATTATTGACTCAATGATTCTGAAAATTGCCGGGCATTGGTGATTGGCAGCAACGTTCTCAAAGTAATTTCGTAGACCCGCCAAACACCCATGTATGGTGGGTTACTTAATTATCAGAAAGAAATGTTTTATGTGCACCATCATTATTTCCCACCGCATGATCATTGACAACTAGTGGTGCTGAAACAACACATACTTTCCTGAATTATTTCTAAATTTTCTTTTTTATTCAGAGCTCAACGAAAATTATACCTGCGCCATTCTTTTAAGCGTCCTTGTTTTATCCGTGGAAAAAATAAAGAAAAAATTGAAGCTGTTTTGAGAAAACGTCTTTTTTATCAATTGCATTTTTTTAATTTCAAGAAGAAAACTACTCGTTTTTTAGAAAAATGTAAATAGCCTTTTTTAAAGATCTTATTTTTAGACAGATTTCGATTAAGGCAAAAATCTCTATCTTCAACATTGTAGTTTTGAAATGTTCAATTTTTGCACTTTTCTAAAATACAGTGTTATTCCCGGAAATAAGATTAGCGCCAATTGTTTTATCGTCCTCTGATACATAGTAAGAGAAATTTCACTGAAACAAATTTGAACCGTTTTTGAGAAATTAATTGTTAAAAAATAAAACTGCCTTATTTTACAAAATGTTGCGCGAAAATTACTCAATTTTCGAAAAATTGTGGATGATCTTGTGTCAAGATCTATCTTTAACGAACAGATTTCATTGTAGAAAAATCTGTATATTCTGAGTTGTAGAGACAGGAAGACACTGAAAAAAATTGAACTTTTACAATTTTCTAAAAATTACAAATTTTACGAAAATGAGACCCACACCATTCTCTTAAGTCTTTCAGTCATTCTCTTAAGTCCTTTACACTACCTGATGACAAAATTTAATAAAAATATTTGGAGGAATATTCGAGAACATTTTTAAAATGATGTCAAGATTTATGTATAAATCTCAAAAATCAGAACATTCTTTTCAAACTCAGATGGCCTCGAGTTCCTTTGAATTTCGCATTAGTTTTGACCACAGCAAAACAGACACGGAAAGATGGACGGACGGACGGACAGACAGACAAACATGGACGTCAATCGATTCCTCTGTTTCAAGGCCCCATAAAAGATGGATTCTGACTACACCACGTGTTAGAGGAAGTATTTTACTACACCTGTATATCGGAACGAGATTTATCCACTTTTTCGTTACCTGGTCCCGGCAATAAGTTTCTCTGTCGGAAATTCGCGATTTCCTGAGCACAATTACAATACTTTCTCTTCTTACGAAGTAAGAACCAGAAAGTAAAACGCGACTATTCTGCCCACCCCGCTCCTTTACATCTCAGCTAAGCGCCACGCCGATGTCGTTTCGAGTTGTTACCTGTGGCGAGGATCTGCAAGAAAAAGGACAGGAGCAGCGCGCGGGGCCCCGGCCGCAGCATGGCTACCCGCGTCGGAGGCGACCGCCCACTCACTCACTCGCTCCCTCGCCCGCCGCTGCGCTGGCTGCTGGCCGCCTTGGCGCAGCCTGGTACGCGCTCGCGTATCGCCGCCGCAGGCCTGGGTTGCATCTGCGCCGACAATATCGCTGTGTCGGTTTGGCCATCGTATTATTTACACAGCGATATTTTGGACAAAGCATCGACCCGCGAAGACCGCTTATAATTACCCGCAACCGCAGTATATTCGTTCGTCATGTTGTAAATGTTCGTCGTCAGCTGACTACGGTTTCTTTTCTTCTTCGGTATCTATTTTACACTCTCGTGTACGTATTACATACAAAGTGTTAAACTGATGCGGACTTTCTAGGAATGAATTTTCATTGAAGGTTGGGTTTTCTTTGATCACTGTTAGGGAAATATGCCTATCTGCTTTTTTTCGATGTTGCCAGTGATGACTACTTTTTAAACGTTATACAAAATTTCCTGTTTTTACTTTTTTCTAGGTTCTACAAATAATAAACACTTACTTATCCCTATGAACTAACGAAAGAGAATTTAGTCTATTGTAATGTGAAGTAGAGGACTCGGTCTGTTTAATTTGTGAGTTTTTCGACAGAATTTGAGTGAAATAAAAGTTATGTAATGCTGTGAAAAATCTATTTCGACATTTGAACGGAAATACACGTTTTGAGACCCTCGGATGGTGAAAAAGTGTATTTCGTAGGATTGTTTTCCAAAATTCTCCAGTCGACCTAAACCTTCTCAAAACTCTGAGAGTTTGAAAAACATTATTTAACGTTTTGTGGAAATTTTTCTGACGTCCCTAGGACACTTTCAAAAATTTCTCAAAAATAGCTACAAATTTATTTTTCTTAATAGAGTGAAAATTTCACTAATTTAATACACTTCTAAAGATGGCATAGGTCCGATTTTCACTGCATATTACCTGAGCCTGAACTATTACGTGTGTTAGTTTTAAAAGTTATACTTTTTCTCAAAAAAAATCACATTCTTCACTGAACACACTCCATACGATTAAAAAACCTATTATTTTAAATCGTTAGGAGAAACCGCACATCACATCTCTTAATCACTCTGCTCTAAAATTTACGCCAGGTACACTTAGCTACACGAAACATCACCACAACCCACAGCATTGCTTTTCTATGCTGATCTTCATCTATACTTCTTGAACACGACTCACATAGTTCGTAAGCACAACACAATATATCATTTGAACACTCGGCTCTAACAGTTACATACACTGAACTGAATTAAATCACACATCGAAACAAAGAAAACTACATTTTCTTCTACAAGTCAAGTTATACTAGTATAGTAAGTAGTCTTCTACAAGTACTACATTTTGTTATGTAAAGCTGCGCGAAAAAACGGCGGATTTTCGGCAGAAAAAAAATCATTGTCGGGCCGTGATAACGAAAAAGTCGATAAATCCAGTTTGCTAAATGAAGAAAAAGATCTTCGAACGAGTGGTATAGCCATAATCCCTGTTTTATGGGTCCTTGATACCGAAAAAACAATTGACGGTAAAACGTTCGTCAATCTGTGAACACCACTAGCGCCAAACACCATACGTACAATTTTTTCCAAAATGGATATTCTCAGGTCGATCTGCCTCCACTCCAGGCGCCGCGATTTTGAAAAACTTCCTTAAAAATTTGGGGGTACGTTACATGAAACCAGCCACACATTTTCAAAATTTCTTCAATAACGGCCCCAAATGTTTTCTTTAATTTTTTTATAAGAATAGAGTAAAATACACTTATAAAGGTGGTATAGGTCCAATTTTCACTGTTAACTCTAATTATTCGAAAATGTAAAAAAATTTGAATTTTTTCGGCGTCTTCCTACAACTTCAAAATTTAAGATAGAGATTTTCCTTAAAATAAAATGTGTTCTCAGTAGTGTGTTTTTTCATTAATGTGGTGTACATTTTTTAACTTTTAGTAATTTTCACGCAATATTGCGAGCAATAGTGTAAAATCACAAAAAGAAGATTTTCTCAAACACGGCTCCGGATTTTTTCTTTAAAAGTTTGGTAGGGATAGACCGGTTAAGTACTCCAGTAGTTAAATGATGATAATACAAAAAGGGGCAAATATGTTTAGTTTCAATTTCGCGAACTGATAGAGAACAGTTGGGGCTTTCAGAGAAGCTAAAATTCGAAGGTATTAAAGCAGTACAAAAGTTATAGACCTAAATACGAGAGATTCATGGAAAAGGTTACGGTACTCACGCCTTGCTCGTCAAAATATATAGAAAAAGTAGACTTGTTAGATATTTAATTCACCTTCAGATGTATTCAATTCTCATTCCGAATACAGTCAAATCCACGAAAAAACGTTAAAAAATACAGTTGTTACTAACGGAAACTTGCTTTACATTCCCGCGAATTTTTCGACATTCAGATACCGCTAACTTCATCGTCGAATATGAGAAGGAAATAAAGTTGGAATTTCTCTGTCACGCTGGAACATCTGTACCCGATTTGATGGGTTTTACCTCTAAGCGCGAAGTTCGATTTCTTTAATTATGGTCATATTTTTGGCCAGTTGGAACCAGTGTGCGGCGGAAGGATTTTCGGCACTAGCAACATATCTAGGTCGAGTTCAGTCGTTCTAGCAACATATCTAGGTCGAGTTTCGTCTGGGGGGTTAATTCTAGCGACTGGCTGCTCTAATCGGTGGGTTTCCGTCGTTTCTCCGATCAACACCAGGCAAATGCTGGAACAGTACTCTAGCAAACGACGCACTGCGCGCGATCTTTCCTTCCTCTCCCTTGCCCTATCTTTACCCCTTAATTACACACACATACATATGCATCATACTACCACAAATGCCGGGAGACCGCTCAGAAGCCTAGAGCTTGTCCTGGCTGGAGCGGTACCTCGTTGGTGGGAGATACCAGGTTGGGGAAATTCCTTGAAAACCAATAAGTAGGTCGCCATCCCGTAGGGAAATATCACAACTCTCGCGATAAAAAAAATGCACTATAATTGGCGAACTAATGAGCTTAGCAATTGTCGCATCCGGAATCCTAATCAATCAACACATTTATGGTAATAAAGTATTTTATTATAGGCAACTACATGGCCCCTTGCCTTCCCTCTGCGTACACAACTATGGTAATATTTTTAAACTTCAATTATAAGAATACATATATTTATGTATCTAAAATATAAGGTTTGTATACTGTTATTAAAGCGAAAATGAGACCTGCGCCATTATTGTAAGCGTTCCTTGTTCTACCCCCCACAAAACATTTCGTGTTTTTTTTTATTTTTTTATTTTTTTTATTTTTTAAATGCATTGATTTCTAGAATTAATTATACACATTTTATTTCAAAAAATTTCACATGACCTACTTTTAAAATGAGGATTTTTAGAACAGATATTGTGTAAGCACAAATCTCCATCTTCAATTTTGTAAGTTTGAAATGTCATATTTTCGAAAAATTGTTCATTATGTTATTTCAAGATTTGTCTTTGTACAACATCTTTAATTAAGGATAAAATCTTTGTCTTCAATATTTCACTTGTAGTAAGACGTCAAAAAAATTGAACTGTTGCTATTTTCGGAAACTTATTGAATTCAATCATAAATGAAGATACAGATTTTTCTCTTAAACAAAATCTGTTCTTTAAAACAGGTTATTTACAATTTTTTTAAAATCACTAATTTTGCATAATTTTGTGCTGTAAATGTGTGCAATTTCCAAAAAAAAATATTTTCTCAAAAACCGCTCGAATTTTTACTTTCCCGTTTACGTATTTACGAAGTAATACAAGTAAGGGAAAGTTATGAAATGCTGCGGAAAATCGATTTCGAAATGTTTACGAAAATACGCGTTTTGGGGTCACCAGATACCGAAAAAGTGGGTTGTTTCAAAACGTCCGCCTGTCCGGCCGCCTGTCCGGCCGCCTGTCCGACCGTCTGTCCGACCGTCTGTCCGACCGTCTGTCCGGCCGTCTGTCCGACCGTCTATCTGGTGTCTGTGAACACTGCTAGCGTCTTAACCATATGTAGACTTTTTTTTTCAAATTGAAGAAACCCTTGTCCATTTGGCTCGAGTCGAAACTTCGAGATTTTGAAAAACATTCTTCACAACTTGGGGTACTTTACATGAAGCACTCCGGACATTTTCAAAATTTTCGCAAAATCGGCTCCAAATATTTTCATCAATTTTTTTGTAAGAATAAAGTAACATACACTTATAAACGTGAATTAGGTCCGATTTTCACGGTTAACTCTGAATTTTCGAAAATGTTAATAGTCATAATTTTTCAGTGTCTTCCTACAACTACGAAATTAAAAATAGAAATTTTTTCTTTAAATAAAATTTGTTCTCCATAGTGAATTCTTTCATTAAGGTGATGTTTTTGAAAAGTTTAGTACTAGCGCAATATTGCGTAGAATATGTGCAATTTAAAAAAATTATAAAAACAAGATTTTCTAAAATACAGCTCCAAATATTTTCTTTCAGCTTTTGGTAGGGATAGTGCTAAATGCACTCTCTAAGATGACATAAACGCCACATAGCTGAATTCTTTTATTTTTTCCAAAATGACAAAAATTTATTTTTTTCTAAAATTTTGCGCCTCGTATGTATCAAAGTACGGTCAAAAATATGGAACTAGTTCTGTTTTTGGTGAACTCTCCATAAAATCTAAAATTGAAAAGTTAACATTTAAAACATCAAAATCGAAGGTATCTATAGGTTTTTTGTCCTTACACAAAACTGCTCTAAAAAAGTTCGTTAAAAAACCAATATACAATTTTGTGAAGAAAAAAAACCTATAGTTTTCACGTAATTTCTGGTTGAAATTAACGCAAATTAAAAAATATAGTTTTCTCAAAAACGGCTCAAATTTTTTCCCTATCAATTGTTTCTTTGTATGTTTCAAACACGGTAAAAATATAGTGATAGTGCCTTTTTTGCCAAACTCTCCATATTTTCGAAAATTACAAATAATTAAAATTTCAGAACTACAAAATTGAAAATTGCCTTCTTGTCTTAAACAATATCTGTTGTAAAAAAGCAGCTCTTTATAAAAGGTCATGTACAATTTTCTATACATTTAAGATGTCCAAAATTTCGACAAAACGAGTAATTTTCACTACTTTTTCTTGTTTAAATTAATTCAAATTATAAAAATAACATTTTTCAAAATCTACCCCAACTTTTTTCTTTAAATGTTTTCCATGTATAAAACGAAGGACGCTTAGAAGAATGGCGGATGCCACATTTACGTGTTGGAATTGTTGGGTTGGGTCCAGGAGAGGATCCAGTCGA